>JADRCD010228102.1:0-78211 GCA_019843815.1 Montemys delectorum | reverse complement strand
AGAGCCACCTTCCCATCCTCCAACAGCACTATGCAGGACTTGAAAATAAATGTCTAAAGTTAACAAACTCATGGTATTTTTGTGGACTTTTAATTTTGTTTTGCTTTGTTTTACGCATATATTTGTTATTGGTCTTTTGCCTGGTTTGATTTCTGTGTGTGTGTGTGTGTGTGTGTGTGTGTATGTGTTGTGTGCACACATGTGTGTTTCTCCTGCTTTTTTGTTGTGTTTTGTGGAGGGCAGTGTAGAGAGACACCAAGACCATAAAATTAAACTTGTATGTGGAGAGGCTGGAATAATCTGGGAGCAGCTGGGGGATAGGTGTGAAAACATGATAAAAAATTCATTAGAAAATGTTCAAATGTGCACTATTAGAAGGATTTCAGTGTCACTTTGCTCAGTGCTGCTCCAGAAAATGCACCATGGAAACCAGCAGATACTTCACAGATAACTAGCATTTGCAGTGTAATTTGGGAAAGGCTTGGGCATCAGTCAACAGATTACTTAGTTTCTATGTGTGGATATGGCAGGGACCCCTTTGGGACTTCTCTTCTGGTCTTTTCTCCTTAACTTTCTCCCATATTGGTTTTTTAATGATTTTAATAAATTGCATCAAACAGCAAATTAAATTGCTTTAAGAAAAAAAAAGGAACTATTGTTAATTCCAGAAAAACAAGCTATTTTTCTTTCAGGATATTCTTATTACATGTAACTATATACACTATGACAAAATGTGAACCTTGTCCTCACTTAAGTGAGTGTTTGGTCTTTCCTGAGAAGCAATGCCACACAAGTGAGGATGTTACTGCCAGCTATACTTCTTCTAGGTACACTGTGTGCGGCCAGGTGGGTAACTCCTCGCTGGGGTTTGCTGTTGCTGTTGCTGCATGCACTGGGGGGCAACTCTCTGTCTCTGCTTATAGGAACTAAAACAAATTCTATCACGCAAAGACATTTTCCCTACATTTCAATCATTTCAACATTTCTTCCCTTAACTTTTTGTTAGGTATCTGGTCATTACAACAAGCAAAGTAACTAAGGTGGAAAAGTGGCCATGAAGGGTGACTAACTCACCAGCTCGTCCTTCTCGGAGGCCAGCTGGGAGTCAGGCTCCTCCTCGTCGTGCATGAGCTTCTCGTACAGGTCGCTGACAATGAAGGAGGGGTAATACCTGTCCCTCAGCACCTGGGACACATCTCCTTGGATTTTGCTGAACACTTCAATACCTTTGTTTCCCACAAGACACTGCTGGATTTCTTTGTAAAGTGACTTTTCCACAGAAATTTCCTTGCTTTCCACGAAGAAATTCTGATACATTTCACTAACTAATTGTGGAATTTCATTCTGAAAAGACAGGATGGTGACAGGAGAGAAGGGTAAGAAAATAGTCTCTGAGAGAAATGACTTCCCACCACATTCCCTGCACGTTAAAGCTAGCAGGATAGCGTCTAGATGACTGGTGGAGCTGTAAACTCGGATTCAGCCTTCTATATTCACATTGAGGGGAGGGGAGGTCCAGGGGAAATAGCAGACCTGGAAATAAAGTCACCACTCCTTTGAAATTGATACTTATATGGAACAGTTAATATTTGCAAAGTCTTACAGAATGAGAGGGCCAAAAACCTTGGAAATAAAAATGTTCAATTCCCTGGGAAGCATCCATTGACAATGGGCCTTTAGTCAGTGATGGCCATGACTGGGGAGGACAAGTGTGGAGCTGAGTCAGCTCCTGGGGACCTGGCTGGAGGAGATAACAAGGCCAGAACAGAGTTGGTTTCTGAAGTTCTTCAAGGTCTTGCCTTGAAGAAGGCAACTTAGCAATCAATTAAAATTGTCCTAATGCCACTGCTTTACACTTACCAATCATATTAGATGTTACCTAACCCTTCTGGTAAATTCCCCTAGCCCTGCAAAAAATGGGCCTACAAGCCCCTCTGGTCATTGCTTCTGCATGCTGTTAATTTCTGCAGAATAAATACTCTTTACTTTTACATACTATTTGAGTCTGGGGTCTTCCACCAGCAATACTTGGACCCATGACTTAGAAAGTCTTACTGACTTTTAACTGATGTAATGATGGGAAGTGCTCACCTTACCAACATGAAATGAAACTCATCCTGGAAAGACATCAATAGAATAGTCATATATTAAAAAACACAGCAGGTAGGCAAGAGAGATGGCTCAGCACTTAAGAGCACTGGCTGCTCTTCCAGAGGAACAGGTTTCAATTCCCAGCACCCACATAGCTGCTCATAACTGTCTTGTTAACTCCAAGACCTGATATCCTTACACAAGCATACATGCAGGCAAAATGACAATGCACATAAAATAAAATAAATAAAAACACAGCAGGTATTCTTCAGGGTTAATGCTTCAGACTAACTCCACTGTCCCCATCCACGTGGAGCAGCCTAGTCCTGAGAGGTCCACAGGGCAGGTCATTGTGCTCTGCTGTAGAAATACAACCCTCTCTTCACCTGCACATGATCCTCGCCTGCTCCCCAGTGCTCCCTCAACTCTAGGAACACTTACAAACTCCCGGACAGTTGTAAGAAGAAAGATGTCAACTTAACGCCCAAACTCCTTTATCCGCCTGTCAGATCAAACTGGCTCTGGGGAGGAAGCTTTCATGCTTTTTTTTCCCCATTGCAAAGTTTTAAATTATATTTAGAAGCTTAAAAAGATTATCTAGATTACTCTTTACAATATTCTTTTGAGAGCAGCCAAAAGTCACCTGGAGTCAAGGCTAGTCGTTATGTTGAATAACAAATGGTAACTTGTGCCTTGTAAATCAGAATTGAAAAGTATTCCTGGGATTTTAAAATATCACAGGACTGAAGTTAGCTGCTTAGTACAGTGTATGCTATATCAAGTACTTAATCTGGTTTTCTACTCTAGAAACATTCATATGCAAAGGAAAGTAAATGCTCTTTGCACTTATGTTAATGAATCACTCAAATGCTATATGTGAATATAATATATATGTTATATATATATATGAGTTAGACATCCTTACCTATACAAAGAATGTCCAGACATTCTTTAACTCTGAAGCATGTACTGAGAACTTACAGTACAATGCATAATCTACTGGGTTCTCTGCTGTAAGAGGCATTGGAAGTCAAAAATGTTCATGGTCCTTTATTTAATCATATTTTATGTGAGAAAAAATGACAGTAAAAAGGGTCCATCACAAACAGAAGGGATAGAAAGCATGCCAATTACACATGGTAAGGAGATATAGAAGATGACAGAGCAGGGGGCGAGGCTGAGGAGACAATGGTAGTAACACAGCTCTTAAGAACAACATGGATGGGTACATAGTTTTGTAGTTCATTAAAACGAAGAAATCCAGTCTTTTGGTACACTTGTAAATATTCCTCCTTGACTGTTCAGTCAAAAGTGTCTTCTATAAAGGTACAGTACAGTTTTATTTGCCATAATGGGCTGAGATAGGTTATAATATTATGCTGCAAAATGCTCCTTTAGCATATACTTACCCTAAAGCATCATGGAGAGGTCCAATATGCAATCTCTCATTAGCTAATTATTAATATTCCTTAAAGCATAAGTACACTACCTTGTTAGCATTCTTCAGGTGTTCCACAGACTCCCAGAAGCCAACCAGAGCCCGCTTGTCTATCCTTTCCATGTATGCTCCAAAGCGCTCTCGGTAGAAAGGATTGGTCATAATATCTTCAAACTGAAGAATCTATTAAAAGAATACAAGAATGGATGGTCTGGATGAAAATGGACTCTGTAGGGTCATGGGAAGTGGTACTATTAGGAGGTGTGGCCTTGCTGGAATAAATGTGTTACTGAGGTCTCAGATGCTCAAGCCAGGCCCCGTACTCTTCCTGCTGCCTGCCAAGCTGGAGGTAGAGCTCTCAGCTATCTCTCCAGCACTTTGTCTGCCTGCATACTTTCATGAAGATAATGGACTAAACCTCTGAACAGTAACCCAGTCCCAGTGAAATATTTCCTTATAAGAGTGCCATGGTCATGGTGTCTCTTTATAGCAATAGGAACCCTAAGAGAGAAAGGTTTTCTAAAGATAAAATTTCAAATACCATTCTGCTTTTAACTTACATGAATTAACTTCTATACTCAGGAAAAGTATATTTTCAGGTCATAGACAATGTAATATGCCTCATAAAATAAAATATCTATTATGCTTACAATTTTTAATCTCAGATTACTGAATATTCAAAATCCACATACTCAAAAATCACTAATTTTATTATAACATTTATAACATTTAGTCATTCAACAAAGATTTATTTGATATCTACTTGATATCAGGACACAGATAAAAATCCTTGTCCTAATATAATGATCTATCATGCTAAACGCAATAGTTATCAATAATAAACAACTGAAAAGAAATATATAAATGACTAAAGGTCGACTAAAGTCTAATGGTTTGGCATTGTGCTTTCTATTATATTTTATATAGCTGAGGAGAAACATAGATTTATAGCCTGATTTTTATTTATAGTGCCACAGTCACTAATGAATTTTATGTAAATTTTTGTTTTATTTTATCTTAATTTGCTCCTAAAATTTCACTATATGTCTTGCCAAATCAGTTCTACCACTTTTATTAGTTATTTTGTGAACTCAAAGAAAAAGAAGACATGGCCCATCTTGGGACATAGAGGGACAACCATGAACAGGGACTGCCATAATAAGAGGAAGCAAATGACCCTCATCATGACTGATGAGTCAGTTAGGAGAAATGCCTCAGATTAATTTAGAAGGTATTTAAGACCCATAGCCTAAGTCTAAATCACTAATAAAAATAACGCTTAATAGGTAGAATAAAAACACAATTAGAAATTCTTAAAAATTAACATGATGGCAATTTGCAAATATTCTAAAATACCACCATAATGTATTTCTAAAATTACATGCAAAAGTCAATACACAGAACTTCTCTCTCCCTGGCCCTGGTTTTGTCTGGAATGTAGGCAGAAAGGAGGACATATATTTTTAAAGAAATTTCTGGAAATTAATGAAAGAAAATTAATTACTGAATATTCAAAATGAAAATTGAAAAAAATGCCAATTTTGTATTATTCAGAGTCTTCAACAGAGTTTCTTATTTACATTTGCTTTACATCTACTTCAGGAACAGAACAAATTTCCCACAAAAGAGGCTAATCAGCACAAATATTGCAGACCATTTGAATTGAGAGCATAGTAATTCTGGGATATATTAACACCTGTTTTTACTTTGCATAAAGCCTACCAGGGAAGCACGGTAAGGCATAAGTCCAACTCTACATTCTTCAAGAGAGGAATTTATATCATCTTTGGCTGAAGAAGACAAATCAACAACCATTCCAGCAACAGAATGAACCACAGAACCACTTTTTATATATTCAGATAGAGTCCTAGACTACATTCAGTTGTGTTCATTTTGGTTTATCCTTGGATCAAAGGAACTGATGTGCAAGCTAGTCTTGAGGAAGCCAGGCACTATTGGTACTGATGTGTAAGCTTCCTATATTTTAATTTTATCTTCCCCCTTTATTTTTACTGAACTCTTCAATCTTTCCATTGGGATCATTTGTGTGTGTTGAGAGCAGGGCAGAGGAGTAGGGCTAGACCCTTGATCAGAACAAGACAAAGATTTCTCTGTTTTCACATGGCAATAAAAACTTTCAATCCGGTGAGCTTCTCTCACTAGGCCTCAGTTCCTTTGGATCTACAGAAGAAGAAGGCTGCCCCTCCTTCACGGAGATCCACAACAGTCATTACAAATCACAGCAAGCAACAAAAACTTAGCAGGAGACTAAAATATTGAGTTTTTGAGAAAAAAGATATTGGTGTGTTAAAGTAAACTCCAGAGGTCACTTTCTAGGTAAGTAAGTATGAACAAAAGCAATAGCCATGTGTTAGGAGTTCTGTTAGAACTGGTATCAGATGGGGTAGGTAGAGTAAGTGTTTTGCAGAGCACCCCCCACGTGCCCACAAGCACTAGCCCCCCCCCACATACACACACACACACACACACACACACACACACACACACACACATCTTTAAAGGTTTCATAGAATTCACCAGTGAAATAAATGATCTAGGCCTAGAATTTTCTTTGGGAAAGGATTTTAAATTCTGAATTAATTTTCTTCAACATATCTAAGTCTATTTAGATTTTTTTCTTCTTACTCACTTTTAATACTTTATGAATTTTAAAGCTCTAATTTACTTCATTTAAAGTGATACATACATTCACTTAAAACTGTATTCAAGGGATTTTCCTTTGAGATGTTGCCATCCACTCTTAGGTGTCTACTACTGCCATGAGCGTGTGTGTGTGTGTGTGTGTGTGTGTGTATGTGTGTACATGTACACGCATGTGTAATCACATACGCCTGTGTAGACCACAGATGGATGATGGTGTCTCCCTTGGTCACCCTCACCTTTTTTTCAGATAGGGTCTGTTTCTGAACATGGAATTCAGCTACATGGCTAGACTAGCCAACCAGCACTCTGAAGTCTGTCTGGTCCCTTCCCCTAGTGCTATGATTACAGGAAGATGCTACTGTGTGCCCAGCCTTGTGTGTGTGTGGGTATCAGGGAATCAAGCTTGGGTTCTCATTTGTGTGTGTATGTGTCAAGTATTTAAGTGACCAGGCCATGTCCCCAGCTCCTACTGTCCTCTGCCTAAGGTTTTCTCTCCTTTTCCCTGTGCCCCATACTTTGTCTACATCAGTATTTTCTAAGACGCTTTCTTTCACATGCAGCATGTGAGGCATTCCATCTCTCATTCTTACATAATTCCCACCGGCTCTCTTTCCTTCACTCCAGTGAACCTTTACACCACTAACTTCTGACCTTTCGAATCCAGGCACTATATGTGTATTTATCCTAAGTGTTGGCTTAGCAGATCCATAGACACTAACACACTGTGTTCTCAGTGCACTTGATAGTTATTAATTTTCTTTATGACTTCCTTTTTGACTGAAGCCTTAGATATGTTATTTCTATTTCCAAACATCTGGGAATTTTCTAGATCTTTTTTCTATTATTCATTTCTAATTTTAATTCTACTGTGGTCAGATAATATTCTCTGTATTAATTCTTTTAGATTCAGGGGAATAATTTTATCATTCAGCACTATAGTTCTCCTTAGTGGTTGCCTAGTGTATAAAGGAGAGAAAAGCACACACTGCTGTTTTGAGTAATCTCCTAGAAATGTCTATTAGTCCCAGCTGGTGTTGGCGATGCTCAGGTCGTCTGTGGTCCTGCCCATGTCCTGTGGACCTGCTGTAAGAGTGCCTTAGGACTGCTGATTAATACCCACATCATCAACTCAACACCTTCCCACTCACTGGGTAGTTTTTGCTCTATGTCAATATGTCAAAAGTTCCTTCTGTCAAAGACGTTCTCTTACTGACTATATACATATGAGGACTTCATGTTTTCTCTATGGCTTGATTCCTTAAACATAATATAATGTTCTTCATCTCTAGTTATATTCTTTGTTCTGAAGTCTGAATTTTCTGATATTTCTTTTCTTTATTTTTCACAGGGCATGTCCTTTTCTCTCTTACTTTTCAATCCAACTCTTCCTTTATAGTCCATATCTTAATAGCAACATAAAATCCCTAGCCTTTTACACACTGGAAATCTTCTTTTAACTGGCTGGCTCATCTAATTTAGAAGTGAATATTTTGAAGTAAATTTTGTGGTAGTTCTTCTTGACCAGATGGGGATTAGGTTACAGAAAAGGGTTCTATCCATTGATGAAGATAAAAATCAAATCAAACCAACTGTAACTGCAGCAGGGCTGACCACCATTGGGATTCTACAGTATTATCCAAGTCTTCTAGCCTTACGACTGGAGAAAACGCTTTGACCTTAAGAATAAGCTCATGTTATAGAAAGTGTGCTTTTTCTTTCTCCATTCATTTAGAAAGAATGAATTTACAATGTGGCAAGCTTTGGACTGCCTTCTTGTAGTCACCATAAGACAACCTGAACAGAAATCACATTCCCTGACTTCGCTGCACTACAACCTAGAACACTAGAGAGCCATCAGGTTCTGCTCTTAGGTATACATAAGTTGCTTACATTCTTATTTTATAGTAAAATAGGATTCTTTGCAAATAGGCATTTTATCCTATTCCTTATTCTGGTGCAATAACCAAGACACAGTAAGCCATCCACCAGTGTCTACTGAATGAATGAATGAATGAATGAATGAATTGAAATAATGAAAGGACACAAGATGAATTCTTTCTCTGTAATAAATGTTACTAGACATTAAGAGGACAAAAATTGAGGACAGAAGGCAAAACCACAGGCCAAGTGTACCCTCTCCAACCCTCACCTAGAGCTTTGACTTCGCATGATAAAACACAATGCCAGACAACACACCTGTTAACAGTCAGACTATAATTCGGGCATGCTGCTCTCAAACAGGGGTTCTGTGAGCTGCAGTAGTGTCACTTGTGTAAGATGCTATAGAGCCTGATGTGACGCCAGCCTCCCTAAGGCTGCAGCAGAGAGAAAGGTAAAAGCTCACCGTGACTGTAAGAGGGAGGCACGGGATGTACGGTATGAACCTGACGAGACACGCAGGTTAGGGACTCTGCAGGTCAGAAGAAGGAAAAGTGGCTGCTGCCAGGGTTCCTGCAGCCAGTATCTGACAAAAGAAGGATTTGGTATTTGCTGTAAAGCCCTGAACCTCAAGATCCTGCAACATTTTCTTCCATCCAAAGTTGTTCCAGGTCTTAGAAGACAAGCATGTGTCCTTATTACTTATATGTTGGAGCATCTTTTGGGTATATGCCCAGGAGTGGTTTAGCTGGGTCCTCAGGTAGGTAGAATTATGTTCAATTTGATTTCCAGAGTGGTTGTACCAGTTTGCAATCCCACCAGCAATGAAGTAGTGTTCCTCTTTCTCCACAACCTCTCCAGCATCTGCTGTCACCTGAGTTTTTTATCTTAGCCATTCTGACTGGTGTGAGGTGGAATCTCAGGGTTGTTTTGTTTGTTTGTTTGTTTGTTTTTGGTTTTTCGAGACAAGGTTTCTCTGTGTAGCCCTGGCTGTCCTGGAACTCACTCTATAGAACAGGCTGGCCTCAAACTCAGAAATCCACCTGCCTCTGCCTCCCAAGTGCTGGGATTAAAGGCGTGTGCCACCACTGCCTGGCTCTCAGGGTTGTTTTGATTTGCATTTCCCTGATGACTAAGGATGTTGAACATTTCCTTAGGTGCTTCTCAGCCATTCAGTATTCCTCAGTTGAGAATTCTTTGTTTAGCTCTGTACCCCATCTTTTAATAGGGTTATTTGTTTCTCTGGAGTCTAACTTCTTGAGTTCTTTGTATATATTGGATATTAGCTCTCTATCAGATATAGGATTGGTAAAGATCTTTTCCCAATTTGTTGGTTGTCGTTTTATAGGACACCTGCTCCACTATGTTCATAGCAGCATTATTTATAATAGCCAGAAACTGGAAACAACCCAGATGTCGTTCAACAGAGCAATGGATACAGAAAATGTAGTACATCTACACAATGCAGTACTACTCAGCTATTAAAACAATGAATTTATGAAATTCTTAGGGAAATGGATGGATCTGGAGAATATCATCCTGAGTAAGGTAACCCAATCACAAAAGAACACACATGGTATGGACTCCCTGATAAGTGGATACTAGCCCAGAAGATCGGAATACACAAAGTACACTCCACAAACCACAAGAAACTCAAGAAGAAGGAAGACCAAAGTGTGGATGTTTCATTCCTTCTTAGAAGGGGGAATAAAATACCCATCTAAGGAGATGCAGAGACTAACTATGAAGCAGAGACTGAAAGAAGGACAATCCAGAGACTGCTCCACCTGGGAATTCTTTCCATATTCAATCATCAAATCCAAACACTATTGTGGATGCCGGCAAGTGCTGGCTGACAGAAGCCTGATATAGCTATCTCCTGAGAGGCTCTAACAGTGCCCGACTAATACAGAAGTAGAGGCTCACAGCCATCCATTGGACTGAGAACAGGGTCCCCAATGAAGAAGCTAGAGAAAGGACCCAAGGAGCTGAAGGGGTTTGCAGCCCCTTAGGATGAACAACAATATGAACCAACTAGTACCCTCAGAGCTCCCAGGGACTAAACCACCACCCAAAGAGTACACATGGATGGACTCAGGGCTCCAGCTGCATATGTACAGCAGAGAATGGCCAAGTCGGTTATCAGTGGAAAGAGAGGTCCTTAGCCCTGTGAAGGTTCTATGCCCCAGTGTAGGGGAATGCCAAGACCAATAAGCAGGAGAGGGTGGGTTGGTGAGCAGGGGGACGGGGGAGGGAACAGGGGTTTGTTTTTGTTTTTCTTTATTTTTATTTTATTTTTTCGGAGGGGAAACTAGGATAGGAGATATCATATGACATGTAAATAAAGAAAATATCTAATAAAAAATAAATAAAAATTAAAAAAAAGAAGACAAGCATGACCTTTGCCCTTACAATAGCTGCTAAGACAGGGCTAGGAAATATCCCTGTGCTCTGCAGGCTTTACCCACCAGCAGCAGATAGGCCAAGATGCTGTGGCACAAAAGCTGGCATTGCCACGTTATGTCAGAAACCACTGAGGTTTGTAAGTCAAGCACACCCAGATCCTATCTAGTTCTGCCTCATCCTATCTACATGGCTTTGGGCAAGACATTAAATCTGCTACTTCATTATTTAAAAATTGAGAAAACCCCTGATAGCTAAGCTAGGAGGTAATTTTGACTTAGTTGATAACAGGTGACGCTGATGGAGGTTCTATAAGCAGAGTGTTTCTCTTGAAGTCGGGGTGAGAGAAAAGAAGGGTAGAAACAGGCATGTGCACACATATTCCCATGCACCTGCCTATCATCAACTGCCACTTACACAATTCAAGCACACCCAGTCACATGGCATTTCACTCATGAAGCCAACAGCATGAACCTGTAGCAATGGGACATGGCTCAAATGCTAGAGTGGTACAAGAACACGCATGTGCTCACACTGTGTTTATAATAACTGGTACGACCAAACAAGAAGCTGCAGGGCCTACCTTTTGGGTCTGAGGCCCTTCCCCTTCATCCGAGGCCGCATCCTCTTGCTGGTCATAGTCAGGACCTCCCAGGATTCGAATTCTCTTCTCACACTGCTTCTTTGCCACAGTCAGCTGGTTAATGTACCTTTTCATGTTCCTGGCCCTCAAGAGATCAGTTTTCATGGCAGCTGATTCCTTACCTTGAATAACAGGAATAGTAGTCAGTCAGGAGACAAGAAACATAACAGTCTGAGGCAGACCAGTGTCTGATGTGCTGCTTTTAATTTATTTGAACTTAATTTAATTTTAGTTTTGAGGTAGGGTTTCACAATATGGCCCTGGCTGGCCTGAAACTTGCTTTGAGGAGCACACTGGTACAGGTATCCGCCTGCCTCTGCCTCATGAATATTCCGATTAAAGGCCTGCACCTCCACACCAGGCTTTGATGTGCTCTATTTTAAATAACAGATGAGAATTCAATAGATGAGAATTGATTAGAAACATGTGCAGGTTTACAAATACAAAATCTAACCATCTATAAATCTTACTCAAGTGTAAAATGTTTATGAAATCTCTCTTTCTCTCTCTATGTATTATGTATGTATGTATATATACATATACATACATATACATACATTCAGAAACTGATTTGTGAACATATGAATATATAATATCTGTATATGATATTCATGCATCTTTATTATATGTTAGGAGCCACACTCGCCATTATAAGATGGCGCCGGCTTCCTGCTTCCTGGTTCTTCTCGGAAGCCCTGCTTGAATGTGCGCCTGCGCAAGGCGCGCGAAACTTAGTATGCTAATTAGGCACTAAGGCTAGAGCCAATGAGGGATCTGCACGTCTCCCAGAGATCTATATAAGCCGCGGGGTTTCAGCATTCGGGGTCCTTCTACTTCATGCCATCTAAAAGAGCTGTAACAATAAATTGCTGTCAGAAGAATCCAGAGTGTGGCGTGCTCCTTATCGGCGAGGTAGCACGCTACAATTATAGGCATGTGTGGAGTATTCACTGTGTATCTGTCAGGCACTGGCTTGACTTTTGAGATTCAAGACCAGTTGTTTTTCTTGGAAAGATCAGGAATTCAAGGCCCAAACCTAAACATAGTAAAAGCAATATACAGCAAACCAGTAGCCAACATAAAACTAAATGGAGAGAAACTTGAAGCAATCCCACTAAAATCAGGGACTAGGCAAGGCTGCCTACTCTGTCCCTACCTATTCAATATTGTACTTGAAGTTCTAGCCAGAGCAATTAGACAGCAAAAGGAGATCAAAGGGATTCAATTTGGAAAGGAAGAAGTCAAATTATCACTATTTGCTGATGATATGATGGTATACTTAAGTGACCCCAAAAATTCCACCAGAGAGCTCCTAAACCTGATAAACAACTTCAGCAAAGTAGCTGGATATAAAATTAACTCAAGCAAATCAGTGGCCTTCCTCTACACAAAGGATAAACAGGCTGAGAAAGAAATTAGGAAAACAACACCCTTCACAATAGTCACAAATAATATAAAATACCTTGGTGTGACTCTAACTAAGCAAGTAAAAGATCTGTATGACAAGAACTTTAAGTCTCTGAAGAAGGAAATTGAAGATCTCAGAAGATGGAAAGATCTCCCATGCTCATGGATTGGCAGGATTAATATAGTAAATATGGCCATCTTGCCAAAAGCAATCTACAGATTCAATGCAATCCCCATCAAAATTCCAACTCAATTCTTCACAGACTTGGAAAGAGCAATTTGTAAATTCATCTGGAATAACAAAAAACCTAGGATCGTGAAAACTATTCCCAACAATAAAAGAACTTCTGGTGGAATCACCATCACCTTAAGCTGTACTACAGAGCAATTGTGATAAAAACTGCATGGTATTGGTACAGTGACAGGCAGGTAGATCAATGGAATTGAAGACCCAGAAATGAACCCACACACCTACATTCACTTGATCTTTGACAAAGGAGCTAGGAGGGAAAAAATGAGGCCTAGGATCACTGCATCACAGCAAACCCAAAATTCAACAACATAAAGCATTCAGTGCTTGCTCTGTAGTGGTGACACATGCCTTTAATCCTAGCACTCAGAAGCACAGGTAGGTGGAACTCTGTGAGTCTGAGATCAACCTGGTCTACAGAGAGAGTTCCAGGACAGCCAAGGCTACACAGGGAAACCCTGTCTCAAGCAACAACAGATTTTAAGAGAAAGAGAGAATTCATTGACTGACCCGCTCACACTCCTCTCAACTAAAGGGCCGGGAAGCTAGCTCACCTCTCGGGCCTGCCATTCATACCATACACAGCTTGTCACCTAGGAACAGGCCAGCTCCATGCCATGACTGCTAATGTCTTGGTTGTCATCTCATGGATACTGGAAGCTCCAAACTGCTGGGGGGTCTCCTGCTATATCTGGGCTGCACTTTCACTAACAGCCTCTCCTAGAGTTCTCTTCAGGGACTCTGACCCTGCCCACCAATGCCAAGCCTCAACTTTTCTCCATGACCGTTTTAGTTCTGGACTTTCTACTGCAGCTAAGACTGCACCTTCACCAATGATCTCTCCTGGCCTCTCTCTCTCTCTTCAGGGACTCCAGCCCTGCTGCACAGTGCCAAGCCTCTTCCATTCTCCAGGACCCCTTGGTGCCTTCAGAACCAGTACCACTTGGGAAACTTTTACACATTACCAAGTTTGGCTGCTAGCAAGCGTAAGAGGCAGCCTCCATCCTCTAGACTGGCCTCTTCTTAAATCACAGCTGATTCTTCAGCCCCAGTTTACTAGTATTGATTGTCTCAGAAAAGCAAAGGTTCCATTTTAGTGGTTCTTGATTCAAAATACCAGACAGCTCCAACAGTGTCCCTAAGGGACGCTCACACTTCCCTCTGAGCCTTCCCAACCCAGGTCTCCATCACCACACCACTCTCAGCGTTGTCCTCCGAGTTCCCACAGCCCATCAAGCTCTGAGTACTCTGTGGCTTTTCTAATCCAAAGATGCACAAGTCCTTCTATAATCCTCCAAAATAAATAAATAAATAAATAAATAAACAAACAAATAAAAGGCAAGGCAAGGTCTGGTCTGTCATAGCGATTCTCCACGGCCTGTTGGCAACTAGGGTTTCCTATTGCTGTGGTAAAACACCACAAGTAACTTGGGGCAGAAAGGGTTTATGACACTTACCTCTCTCAGGTCACAGTCAATCAGGGAAGAAACTGAAGCTGAGGCCATGGAGGAATGCTGTTTACTGGCTTATACAGCCTGCTTTCCTGTAGTACTCAGGACCACCATCGCTGGGTGGCACTGCCTATAGTGAGCTGGGCCATCCTATATCAGTCATTGATCAAGAAAATGCACCACAGTTTTGCCCACTGGCTGATCTGGTCAGGGTATTATATCAGTTGAGGTCTCCTCTTCCAAAATCACTGTACCTATGTCAGGCTGGCATAAATCAGCCAGGATACAAGCCATGAATGAGCTTAATTCTATCGGACTGCACAGGAAGCATATTACACAACAACAACAAAAATCAGTCAGTGAAAGACTGTCATGGCAAGGCTGAGCAAGGAGGGAATGGTGGCCTGAAGTACCTTCATGGCAACGACAGCACAGAGAACTTAAGGATCAGAGGACCACAGAGTCAGGAACAACAGAGACACGGAGGGCAAATTATTTGGGATTTAAAACAATAGAAGAGGCATTAAGTATGGCTTCTACAACTTTGCTATAGTCACAAATGGAGAAGGTGGGGTCAATTACTGGATCAAGAACATTAGAGAAAAACTGGATTTATGGCAGATTACAAATTCAATTTTGCATATTCACCAAAACTGGCCCCATTATTTTCTACCTCATGTACTCCTTTTGCAATGTCATTCCTAGCAATTTCCCTATGGAAAACAGGATGTTTTCTCTTCTTCGAATAGAAGAGGCTTACAATCATGGTTGAAGTGACTCTATGACTTCCAAATCTAGATCATTAAAGGCTGCTGACCTAGAGTTCTGCGACGCTGTGCACCCCATCCACCTGCCCCAAGGCAGCTGTACTTTGAGGTCTAACAATCACTCCATGAAAACATCTATTATGGAGTGGGAGCCTAGGCTTCCATAGATCTTGGCTTGATTGAGACTTTGGCACACATTTAGTACCAACTTGGCACCTCATGAGTCCACCATCTAGAATGTGAATTACAATTGATGCCACATTAAACAGAAGAGAGGACCTCTTCCCAAAGCCTGCTCCAATACAGGCTCACAAACAAGAGAAAGAGCCATTACTTAGGACAACTTGAGATGCATTTGTGTGTGTGTGTGTGTGTGTGTGTGTGTGTGTGTGTGCGCGCGCGGCCAGTTTTATGTCAACTTGACACAAGTTACAGCCTTCTTGAAAGTGGAAACCTCAGTTAAGAATGTGGTCTCATTCTACTTCCCTGTGGACAAGTCTGTGTTGCATTTTCTTGATTGATGTGGGAGGGCCCAGCTCCCTGTGGGAGGGACCAGCCCTGGGCTTGTGGTTCTGGTTCTATAAGAAAGTAGGCTGCACAAGTCTTGAGGAGCAAGCCAGTAAGCAGCATTCTTCTATGGTCCCAGCTTCAGCTCCTGACTCCTGGTTCCTCCCTGAGTTCCCTTCATGCTGGACCACAAATGAAAGCTAAAATAAATCCTTTCTTCCCCAAGATATTTTGGTCATGGTGTTTTATCACATCCATCAAGTCAGGGTAGAATATCATGCAGGAAAAGATAACTAGAGCAGGCAGAATGTGGCCAAGGACTTGTTAATATGCTATCATTTTCTTCTTTCCATGTGCATGTGCACATGCACATGTTTGTACACACGTGTATGTGGAGGCCCAACACTGCTATCAGGAATCATCCAGAATCACTCTTCTCCCTTACTCTTTGAGGCAGTATTTCAAGGGCCAGCTTGCTCTGGGGACCCCCAGTCTTCAAATTCCAGGGATGGAATCACAGTGGGCCACCACACCAGCCTGGCATACACATGGATTCTGAGGATCCAAAGGCCAACCTTTGTTTGTGCAGCAAGTACTTTAACCACTGAGCCTTCTCCGCAGCCCTGTCCTATCTGTTTATACCTGAATGTTGCCCATAAGTCTGTCTTAGGAATCTCCTGGGTACTGCTGTAAGTGCTGGAAACACACTGTCTGTACAGGCATGGTACAGCCAGACAACATTGGGGGAGGGTGGTTCAGTGGCGAAAGCACTTGCTGTACAAACAGGAAGACTGTAGTATGGATCTCTGTTTCTCTAGAGAGAGTACCAGTACACATTAGAACATTAGCCATACTGAAATTGGCCTTTCAACCACATGACACAGTTCACTCACCAATGCAAGTACTTGAGGAGTCTAGGACAGAGGTGACCACTGAATTTAAAACACAAAAGTAACCCCAGGATATGGCAACTATACATTAGGGGTATAACATACTATGGAAATGAATAATAATGCATTTGTTTAGGGCCTATGTTTGATTTCTTTCAATGTGCACTCTAAGTAAGGTTTCTGCACATTTTCCCTGGAGTCCGTCAGCTCCCCAGCATCATCATGACTTCCTTTGAGCCCCACTTAATAACTATATGGAATGCACAAAATAGTACCAAGGTAGGCTGAGCACATAGGATCTAGAAGTCAGGCATGGTATCCTAAAACACACATACTGTCAGAAGAGAAGCAGCTTCCTAGCACCTATGGCACAGACAGAGCGCCGATCTACAGGCGCCCATACATGCCATGGATGTGGATGTTTGCCCATTGTGAACTGAGGAGCGATTATCATCCAATTTCAGAAATGGTTTCCAAACTTGCCCTATACTGGCTAATAGTAGCACTAACCAGAGGACCAACTAGTGTAGATATTTTCAAAAAGAGGAAAAATATTTTGGAATTCCTTCTTTATGATAAGATATAGCTTGCTTCAAATTAGCCTACTATATCCAGATGCTTTGTGGGCATATCCAAATAAACATACACTTGTAAACACTAATATTTCATAAAAACGTTCACTTTTAAACACAGAGAAAGAGAGAGGGAGGGAGAGGGAGAAAGGAGAGGGAGACAGAGGCACACACACAGAGAAACCAGCCCATTAGCAGCTCCTCTTGTTAGAGAGTTTTAGAGACACATGAGCATATTGACTTAGGATTTAGCCTTAGGTACAAGGTGACTTCCTTGTATGAAGCTAGCAATGTTTCCCAGCAGCTAATTGCCACAAACTCTGAAAATTCAAGTTGCCGAGAATTCAAAAATATTTGCCTTCCTCTTCAACTTGAATCTGTTATGTTCTTTTTGAATGAAGAGCACACAGGGTCACCTTATCAAACCTACCACCTAAGATGACAGAGTCTAAAGTGTCACTCTACTGCAGCAGAGATTATACTTGTGGAAGAAGTAGAAACAACAGCAGGTCAACAGCAAAGCCACATACTGCACAGTGGAGACAACAGAGCCCACGGACTCGGTGAAGCCTCATCCTAAGGTGCCTGAAGCTGCCATTTCCTCCCCTGAAAGCCCATGTACTGAAGTCAGGAGAGCTTCCTTCTGTTTGGTGTTCCAACATGCACATGATGCATTTCCAAACTAATTAACATCTCAGGATTCAGAAGAGCAGAGGGGAAATTACTAACAGCAGCTGACAATACTGGGCACATTTGTCCAATCACAGGAAGATGTACTATGTGTCCCATCTCTACTAGAACACTGACATTTGGGCCTCAGAGTCTTAAAAAAATTTCTCAAGTACTTTGGCTGATATTGCTAAACATAAATAGAAAGCCAAGTGCTGGGCACTAAGCTGCAGAGCCGAATGTGCAGATTCCTCTGTTCTATCTACAGCGATGCTTCTCAGGCTGTAGGGTCCTTATAAGCAGCAGCAGCAGCAGCAGCAGCAGAGACATAGGAGCATGCTGACTCCTGGGACTCAAACCAGTCTGCAGGGCCAGAATTCTGGAGTAGGGCCAAGTCACCTGAGTATCACAAAGTCCTCCAGGTGAACGTGGGATATAAAATGTCATTTGAAACTATGGCTCTACAGGATTAAGCCCAAACTTACTAGGATGGCAACAAGGCATTTGGTCTTGTCTACCTATCAAGCCTTGCCTCTCCATTGCATGCCAAGCACTACATAGCATTCACTAACACAGACTAAATACTAAAGCTATTTCACTACTGTCTTTGACCATGTGCGTGTAGAACCATCTACTCATATCTACCTTATACGACCCAATGGGACTGACAGATGCTCAACCTTTATGACTCCATCCAGTGTTACTCTTTAGGAACATTAGTTTTTAACCTCTGTTCCAGGTTGACCACTCCACATATCAGTGAATGTGTAAGTACTGTTGCATTTATCATTAGACTATGACCTCCTTCAGTTCAGGGACAGTTTTATTCATTGCACTACTGTACCTAATATACAACAGCACTTAAGAAATGTTTGATGAGTAAATATTTCCTAGTAATCCCTGGGCATTCTCTGCTGATATGAAGCATCATAGATCTTAAGGGTTCTCCTAACTACCCAGAATCCTAGGTGGTCGAGTTGAGCTCAGAGAAGAGATTAGATATTAAATATAACAGATAGATAAGCAGAGTGATAGAGTAAGACAGCAGCAGATGAAAAAGAAAGAGTATGACTAACTGTTTAGATAGAACAGGATGAGCTCGGGAGCAAGAAAGTCCAGCGGCTGTGGCTGGAGTACAGTGGGATCGTAAGGCAGGAGGCCGAGCGGAAGGCACATGGGACAGGGTGGGTTATGTCAAAACAGGGAGAAGACCACAGAGCATTTGAAATAGTTTGAGTGATATCACAAGATCTGGACAGATTTTTAAACCACCATGACCCCTGAAGAGAACTGCACAAGGAGTTGACAATGTCCCACACTCCCCGACAGGCAAAGAGTAGGAATACTAAAGACAGTTCCTAGAAATTGGCCAGAGCTTGCCAACCTCCTCCAGTTGGAAGACCAACAAGTATTTAAGGTAAGCAATGGGGAAACATATCCAAACAACATATATGCGTCCATTAACTGAGTAAATAAAGTCTTGGGGAAGAAAGTTTGCCAAGTAAAGTAAGCCAGAGACAAACTGTTCACTATTTACGTTTGCTATGACGCTGTCTTTCTCATCACACACAATGTAGTTTTCATGCTCGGAAGCTAAGCATGAGTCCCATCATGGGCCTCTCCTCTAAGGCCTAGTGGATACATTCCTATATGTAGGTACTCATCCCTACTGAAGGACTAGAAGGGTCTCACTAGCCTGAAGCCTCCAGGGTGTTGCCTGCCTTCCATGGACTCCCTGTTCCAACTCCATGGGAGCCATGAAGCTCCCCTGGCTTGGGCGATCAATTGCTGAGCTCTCACCTCAATTTAATTAAGCCAGTTTTGAAAAAGTTGAAACAGAGCCCTCAAGTTTAAGAAGAGCCTCTGCTTAAAAGCCAAGCTGGACAGAGCAGGTCAATAAAGTCAGAGAGACCAAAACTTAAAGGAGAAACCTTTGAACCAAGAGCTGCCATGAGACAAAGGCCCTACTAGCCACTCCTACATGCTTAGTGCTTAGTCACTGGATAAAGACTGAGACTAGAAGTTTCTGACTTCCAGTAGTGTCCTCTATGGAATAGGCCAGCCCTGCTTAAGACAGATTCCCTGCGAAGCTTCAGGCTACACCCACTCGATTTTCAATATAGCTTTTTTGAACCATAATTCACACATGATGCATTTCCCCCATTTATTTTAATTATATGCAACTGAATGGTTAATTAAAATGTAAATGAATTACAACTGACACACTGACACAACTGGCACAACTGACAAAATGTGGAATGTTTTCTATGTACCCTTCACTTTCATGCATCTCAAGCCACTCCCGAGGGAACTAAGACTCTATTGTTCTACTGTCTGCAGATCTGCTTGTTCTGCACATCCCCAGTGAACAGAATCACATAATGTGGGGCCTCTTATATTTGGCTTCTCTTACAATATATCTTCAAAGTTCATTACTATTCACTGCTGAGTAATATCCAGTTATATGAATATACCACACTTTATCTAATGTTCCTGGCCACATAAGTTATCTGTTTTTTTTTTAATGTGTTTTAAATAATGGTACTGTGGACAATCATATAGACAATTTGGGAAGATATAAGTTCACTTTTCCTCCAATGTACATCTAGGAATAGAAAAGCTAGGTCACAGGGTAATACTACCATGGAAATCTTCTAATAACTGCCAACTGCCCTCACTTTCCGTATGCAGAGGGATTGCATGAGGACTCTCTATGGCTTCCCTGATGTGTCTATCTCATGTTACTTTAGTCACTGCAGGAGGTATGCAGGTATCTCATGCTGGTGTTGATCAGCATTCCCCTCCTGTTTAATGATACTGCTTTCACAAGCCTCTTGGCCCTTTGTGGTCTCTGTAGAGATGCCCACTCAGATACTGTGCATATGTTTCTGTTGGGTTATTTGTGTTTTGATGACTATGTTGCTAGAGGTCTATGGATGTTGGGGATATAAGCTTCTTCTCAGACATACGACCAGTAACCTTTGTCTTTCATCCGGAATCATCCTCCTCCTCCACTTCCTCCTCCTCCACTTCCTCCTCCTCCTCCTCCTCCTCCTCTCCTCTTCCTCCTCCTCCTCCTCTTCCTCCTCCTCCTCCTCCTCTTTCTCTTCCTTTTTTTCTTTTTCTTCTTCCTCCTTTTCTTTTTCTTCTTCTTCCTCTTCTTGTTTTTCTTCTTCTTTCTCCTTTTCCTCCTCTCTTCTTCTTCCCTCCCCTCCTTCTCCTTCCCCACCCCTCTCTCTTTGAGGCAGGGTCTTACTGTGTATCCCTGACTAGCTTAGAACTCTCAACACAGACCAGGCTAGTCTCAAACTAATGGAGATGCACCTGCCTCTCAGAGTGCTGGGATTAAAAGTGTGCAGGTCTTGGGAATCCTTCCCATATTCAGTCATCAAATCCAGACACTATTGTGGATGCCAGCAAGTGCTGGATGACAGGAACCTGATATAGGTGGCTCCTGAGAGGCTCTGACAGTACCTGACTAATACAGAAGTAGAGGCTCACAGCCATCCATTGTACTGAGCACAGGGTTCCCAATGAAGGAGTTAGAGAAAGGATCTATGGAGCTGAAGGGTTTGCAGCCCCTTAGGATGAACAACAATATGAACTAACTAGTACCCTCAGAGCTCCCAGGAACTAAACCACCAACCAAAGAGTACACATGGGGGGGGGGGACTCATGGCTCCAGCAGCATGTGTACAGCAGAGGATGGCCAAGTCCATCATCAATGGGAGAGAGGCCCTTGGCCCTGTGAAGGTTTTATGTCCCAGTGTAGGGGAATGCCAGGGCCAGTAAGCAGGAGAGGGTGGGTTGGTGAGCAGGGGGAGGGGGGAGGGAACAGGGGTTTATTTTAGTTTTTGGGGTTTTTTCTTTTTTTTCTTTTTTTATTTCTTTCTTTTCTTTTCTTTTCTTTTTTTTTTTGAGGAGAACATGGGAAAGGAGATATTGTAAATAAAGAAAACATCTAATTAAAAAAAATTTTTTAAAAAAAGTGTGCAGGTCCACGGCTTGCTTCTTTTTATTTCCTTTTTGCCACACTAAGTTTTTAATTTTTGAAGACAAATGTACTGTTTGTTGTTGTCTTTGAATTAAGGCACTACACAACATCAAAATGAGCTCTGATCCACTATGATTGATTATAGCAACAGGAGATTTAGACACAAAAGGAAAACAAGAACTAAAGAAGCACAATGTAAAACATAGGGAGATGACAGCCACTTACAATAGCCTTCCTTTATCTGTGATGAGGGTCTTCTAAGTCCTCAGTGGATTCCTAAAGACTCACACAGTACCAAACTTATTTATATATATATTTCTTTTGTCTTTACATTCCAAACAATTATAGGAATTAATTTAAATTCTAGACAAAGAAAGACATTAACTACAATAGTGAAGTAGATACATTAAAACAAAACAAGAAAACCGTAATCATTGTTACTCTTGTACCTGGGATCCATTTTTAAGAAAGAGTTGGGCTGCCTTTTCTGGCCTCAATGGGAGAGGTAAAGTGAATAAGTAAAATAATAAAATTAAATTTTTAAAAATAGCTCCCCAAGAAAGAATTCAAATTTCCCATATCTGAAGATTTATGTTACACTGCACTGACTTTTGGTCTTCTGAGCTAAAAATAAATCATCTTTTCTTTAATAAAAATTACATGACCAAATGCATGTAAGTGGCTGCGTGGCTAAGGCAGCTACTAAGTAACTAGCAGGTGGGCAACATATAAAACATGGATCCTTTGGAACAAAAGCTAATTTCCAACTAGGATGGCATGGGGCAAATGGGGAGAGATTTCATCCTGCTGCTGTCAACAGTGTAACTTGGAGCTACAATAATCCAATCAGATGAGTTTTCTTAACAACTTATAGCAACAGGGAATTCACAGAAAACATGAGGGTGATGAGAAAGAACACATCTAGTACATTCTTTAAAACGTCTGTCAAGCTGTCTGGGAGTGAAGCACCTTCCCTGCAGGAACAAGGAGAATAAGCAGCACAACCGATCTCCTTACAGGTTCCGTTATCACAGGCTTCAAAGGCAAGACTTCCTCCTCCTCCTCAGAGTAAAGGCCAAGTCTCTCCAGCACCAGTAAGACCCTGTGGGATGGTTACTGAACCTTTGGAAGCACGTGCTTGGCTGTGTTCCTGTAGCCTGTCTCTTTAGATCAACAGCAGCAGGCTCAAACAGACCTCCGAGCTTCAGCCTTAAGGGTCACCCTTGCCTTCTGTCCAGAGGGCACTCTCAAGTCCCTGGTCAATGCTCACAGTTGACCATGAGGCCTTTCGTGCTCCTGCTGAAGATGAAACCAGCCTCCGCTCTAGCCAGATCCACCACCCAACTCATCCCCCACACAGTCACACTGCTCTCCAAAGCATGTACCACCTCTTCTAGTATCTGTGGCTTTTTAGTGTTTGACTTCCCAGCTCGGTGAGACACTTGCTTCACTGCTGGACTGTCATTACTGAGAGGTACTCAGCAAGACTTTCACACTGTGTATGTGTGGTCTTCCTTAGGGGCTGAGGTCAAGAACCTGCGCACTTCCTCATCTGCACCTCCTTGCTTCCTTTGCACAGAGTTCCTACTTTCTGGGAGTGACTGCAAGGAACAAGTCAAAGTCTCCAGCCAAGGTTTTTATCACTTTTCCACTAACTGGAAACTAGGACAACAGCATGTTTTAAAGTCTCTGCCCCAACACTTATTTGTTCTTTTAGCACACCACTACCTGGCAGGGATTTGGACAGATCTGGGGTTTTTAGAAGTCTATTCTTCCAGATGAAAATGAGGTTTTCCTGTGTATAGCAAATTCTGTGCTGTAGATATTGACATGTCCTCCAGCTGCACATATGAATGAGGAAGGGGGAAATGTGGGTGCAGCAGGCAAGCTATAAGGAGCTGAAAGCCATCCTCCTAACCCATCCATCCGCAGGTTAAGCCCAGAACCTACTTCACCTGAAAATAAACAAACGGGCAAAATGATGGAGCACACATATCTGCTCTTCAAAAACCTAAAACACAATTATAAAAAGAAAAAAAATCTTAACAATCCAAACACTTACCTGTCAGACAAGACTACATGAACCAAGAAAACACTAACCTACTGGGATCGCTGGACACACTAGGCCTGGTGGTGTGGGCTTGTAATCACATCACTACAGGAGCAAAGGCAGGTGGGTCCTGGAGCCATGCTGGCCAAGCGGCTAGCAGACTTGGTAAGTTCCAGGGCAGGTAAAAGCCCTTTCTACCCTTACCCTGCCCTGAAAAGCAGAAAGTACCTAAAGAGGCTCAGATTTGTCCTCTAGCCTTAACATGTATGTGCACATATATGCACCTACTCAGACATGAACACACACACACACACACACACACACACACACACACACACACATATACACACACAGAGAGAGAAAGCACAGATATTTGTCAAGATATGATTAATTTTACTTTCTTTAATGATATTAGACCCGTGGGTCTCAATCCCTTGGAGGGTTGAATGACCCTTTTACAGAGGTTGTATATCAGGCATCCTGCATATCAGATATTTATATTCATAACAGTAGCAAAATGACACAGGAAGTAACACCAAACTAATTTTATGTTTGAGGGTCATCACAACATGAGGAACCATACTAGAGAGGTGCAGCGTTAGGAAGACTGAGAACCAATGTATCACACCAGCTTTAATAGATTTAAATTCTTAATTATAAGTCAGCACAGTGCTCCACATTTGACAAAGAACTGACTCAGGCAGACTGAGGAGAAAACAAACTGCTCCTTACCCTTGTGCCTCTTCAGCTGGGGAAAGCTGCTTATTGTAGTTGCTTGGATTATTTCCACTACAATTTGATACCTGATTTTAAAAGAGAGAAAGAAAAGGTTCAATAGGAAGAAAATGCTATTTTCAGAGATACCTTTAGACTCTGATGTGCTAGGCAAACAGCACAGGGGCTATGAGGCCCCAGGATTCACCAAAACAATCCTAATGGCCAGAACACCTATAAAAGATCAGGCACTATACCACAGGTTAATCATTTCTGAGGCCCTAATGGAAGAGCCACTCTATTCTGACAGAGATCATTACTACCTGCCCCCATGACTGAAAAAACTCCAAGATCATGTACAACATACAACTTTTAAGGTTGTGTTAAGCTCTTCTATTCAGCCTTCCCCAGTAACTACAGACAATGGTTTTATTTCTTAAATTGTCATTTTCCAATAAGATGATACTAGTTACATGTAACTATTAAGTTTAAAATCTTTAGGATTTGAGCTGTAGCTAAGATGGAACTCTTATATCCATGGACAAGCTGCATATTCTACCATATTTATATATATACACATATATGTATGATTTGTGATAGTCTATGCATTTATATACTACATATTAATAATATAAACTATATATACATATACACACATGCATATAATATACATCATAGATTATATATAATCATATATATGTCTCCAGCCACACTCGTAGTGCTCAGCAGCCTCAGGACGCACTAGCCGAGCTGGAGTTTCCAAGAGGGAAAAGCCTTTCTAAGTGTGGACAGTCTACTGGTGCTCTAATCCTCCAGCCTGGCTGCCACTGTCCTGCTGCATTTCTTCATTACTTCTCAGAAGACTCCTCCAGACCTTTAATGGCAGGACATTTGCCGGGGAACTCTGGCATGGATATTTTCCTGAAGCTGCCTTGATATGTCTAATGCTGGGAGAGCCAAGAACCATTAGCTTAGAACACACAGTATATGTGAGAGGACCTCACACAGGGAAAATACAGAAATGTTTCCATGTTAGGAGGCAGGCACAAGCCTATAATTGTGGCTTTTTTGAATATATTTAATTTGGTTTTAGAATAAAGTCACTGTTGTTGCTTTATTTTTATTGTTGTTATTGTTGTTGTTGTTCTTCTTCTTCTTCTTCTCCTCCTCCTCCTCCTCCTTCTCCTCCTCTTCTTCCTCTTCTTCCTCCTCCTCCTCCTTCTTCTTCTTCTCCTCTTCCTCCTTCTCCTACTACTACTTCTTCATCTTCATCTTCTTGTTTCTCCTTTCTTCTTTCTTGTTTAACACTACATAGTCCTGGCTATCCTGGAACTCATTATGTAGACCAGCCTGGCCTTGAACTCACAGAGACCACTGGCCTCTGCCTCCTGAGTGATAGGATTAAAGGTGTGCACAACCACATCTGGCTTAGGAATGAAGTTCTCGAGAATCACTCAGTGGGTACTAGGTACTTCCTTAACCAAACTGAACTGCCTTGAGCTTCATATCCTCTATTTACAATTCTGTTGAGAGTTTTTCCACAATAATACTATTTAGCATTAGTTCTTACCTTAAACACTAACTCTGCCCTAGCATCTGGAAGGTTCACATGTTTGAGACTAGCCTGGACTATAAGGTGAGTAGTGGGCCAGCCTGGGAAGTTTGGTGAGACCCTGTCTCAAAATGAAAACAGACAAGAGGACTGGTGACAGTGCTCAGTGACAGAACACATGCATGACACAGGCTCATTTTACATCAAACAAACCACTGGCTGGCTTTCAGAGTAAAAATCATATAATGTTCTTCAGCTTTTCGGCCAAAATCAAAGGAACACACACATACATCAAAATTAAAGTTCTTTACAGATTCCTCACAAATTTGCACCTTTTTTATTTCTTTGGTTACCCAATATAAATGCTGATGTCTGGCTTCACTATGGCAAAGGCAAGCTGTAATTAGCACTGACAGACACCCTGTCACCTCTAGACTGCAGCAGACACTGAAGCTACCACAGTTCTATCAGGAAAAGTAATATCCTGAATCCAAAATGCCTGAGCAGTTAGGAATGAGCACTGATGGTGTTCAAACAAAGGAGACTAACAAAGATGTTAGAAAAATAGGGAATTCCAGAAAAGCATTCTCAGTAGACAGATTCACAGAGCAGCCTGCCAGTACATTTTATCATTGCCTCTCTATATTTCAGTCCTGTGTGAAGCCAGAATGCAATTGGGCATAGGGACATGAGGCACCTCCATCCTCCAGAGACCATAAAGCCACATGCTAAAGAAGAGATGTGGAGTTTAGGAATGTGACATCCCTAAGCTATAAAATCAGCCTCACACTGACTATCTCAGGGTGTTTCCTACATTGGTGTTTGGGGGAACCAGGCAAAAAATATAAAAAGCTGATTAGAAGTCGCTGTGCATGAACCTGTCTCATGGCCAAATGTCACCCAACTAGAAGGCTCTTTGAGAACTCCATACATATAGAAAATATCTCTAGGCTGGTTATATATTCAGGCTGTTTTCCAAGCTGAAGCCTTGCTAGGAACATTACAGATAATAGTTTTCTGGTGGGACTGCCATCATTCCACCACAGCAAAATACAAAATGGCTCCTTATGCGATTTGTTCTGCAAGTTGCTAACTGGATGAGGAAATAGTTTCCAAAAAGCCTCCATCTTCCTGCAACAACCAGAGTCTACCACTCCCTAACCATGGTCTTCATTTAATCTGAGTTTTAGGCTTACTGCTGGAACACACTGGCTTATCGCTCAACTCCAGAGTGTGCCTACAAACACCTCCCCTACAATTCAGGGTCTGAAGTAACCTTGGTGTCCACCCATAAAGTGCTTCTAATTTGAAGCATAACATAAGGAAATGACTTAACCGACTGAGTCCCCAAATCCACTTAAAAAAAAAAAAAAACCCTAAACTATCATTTACATGTTTATTGTAGAGAGTTCTATACAAAAAAGAACAGAAATAATCAGAATTGCTTTCAACAAAAATTTGTTTTTCCTATGCTTCAGACACACACAAATGAACACCAATATGGTTGGTCTCTGCTTCAGGACACTCTGGGGATACACCAGATTCAAGGAAAAGCACTCAGCCAATAGTATTTTTAATTTAAAAATGCATGCAAATAAATGTTTGTAAGACCTTAATTCTTAAAATACAGATGATATATGCATTTATAAGTGCAGACATAATATTGTGTGAATGAATCTGATTGCTACAATGCAAGTGGAATGACAGAAGGGCAGCTGTATTAAAATGTGACAACTGTGAGTCATTTGAAAACTTTTCTAAACGGTTCCTCTCTTCTGCTTCACCCTGTTCCTGATATCCCTAAGCTTGTGTCTCTGTTTCTGCACTAGTGCCACCCCATCTAAGAACCCTGCTCTATCTGAGAAATCAAGTCTGTCAGAAAGCATCCATCTCAAAGGCCCTCTGACTGGTCTTCTGTAAGTCTTCAAATGTGCTCCTATTCTTCCTTCTGCTGTCACCCCACTTCTCCTTACCGTGAGTCACTGCACTGGCTCAACCATCCACTCTTCTCCCACCCAAACTCACCTGAACACCTCCCCCTGACTATCACCCTGCCCTTCCTCACTCAGTATGTCCTCACAGGTAACCCACACCCCAGCTGCTGTCCCCTCTACTAGTGGACCAGGATCTGTTCTCCCACCAACCCAGCTGCTCTTTGCCCTCAATAGAAACACAGACCCTAGCTAGGTCAACTTCTGTGCCACTCTGCAGACTAGTTTCTCCTGGTTCTTGCTCTGCATCCTCCCAGAAGGCAATCTCCTAGGAAGCTCTATTGAATTAGAGGTAATACACCTCATGCCTTTCCTCATGTCTTCCCATGTAACATACAATGCACATTAAAGTCTGTCTTCTCTCAAATCCTAGCTGTTGATGATAGGACCTGATGAGAGGACCTGTTTATTTGCTATTTTACACTGCTGGTTTAAAGACTCTGCTTCCTCAGAGTGCTAGGAACAGACAAGTAAAAGTGGTATCTAGCCACTGTGTGTTCTGTCATGGAAGTCTAAGATGGGCACATCTCTGAGGCCAAGACAACACTGTGGCTCTGTCTGGGCAGAGACAGGGATACTTTTTCCTTTGCATGAAATCATGAGCCCCCGAGGTTAGGTCTGTTCTCCTCTTGTACCCAGGTTGGTATTAAGCATACAGTAGGGATTCAATACATATTAATGGCTAGACTAAGAACATATTTAATGTCTCTAACATTTAATGGGTACACCTAATATTCTGAACAATTTGTTCTTTTGATGTTCTTAGTGATTCATGCTTTGAAACAAATGAGTCAGGGATGGTACCGCCATGCCAACAGGCCTAACAACCTAAGTCTGATCTCTCTGACACACATGTGAGGGGAAAGAACCGACTCCCCTAAGCTGTCTGCTGAACTCCACAGATGCCCGGGACATATGCGCATGCACACACAATAAATAAACATAGTAAAAAATTTAAAACTTTAGTTAAAGAGAAGTATCATAACCCAAATTCAACGACTTCCCAACTCCAGCAATTACCCTTTCTGCAGTCTCTCTTCTGTCACACAAAGATGCACCATTTGCTCCTCTGAGTAGCCACCTCCCCTCTTTCATTTTAAGCACTAAATCTGGATAAACAGACTTAGAATAGGTTTATATTTATGAACTCTTCCCCCTGAACTGAAACACTTAAAAAACTTTTGAAGCAGTGAGCTTCAAAGCAATATAAAGATTATCACACTTCTTCTAACTACTGCTCCCAACAGGTCTGGAGTCTTAGAAAGTTGACTTTAAAGTTGCCTACATACCAAATGAAGTGTCATCAGTCTGCCTCTCTGTTTCTTTTCTCTCCCCGCTTCCACTCCTCTCCCTGCTCTGTAAGTGTATGTGTGTGTGAGTGAGAGAGAGTGTGAGTGTGTGTATGTGTGATAATGTGAGTATATGTGAGAGTGTGAGTGTGTGTGAGTATGAGTGTGTGAGTATGAGTATGTGTGTGTGTATATGTGTGAGAGAGTGTGAGTGTATGTGTGAGTGTGTGAGTGTGAGAGTGTGAGTGTGACTATGTGTGAGTATATGAGTGTGTGACTGTGTGAGTATGAGTATGTGTGTTTGAGTATATATGAGTGTGTATGAGTGTGTGTGCATGCTTCATTTATTAAGCCCACTTTACATGGCCTTTAAAGAATTATTGGTTTTGAGTTTTATGAGCATATTCATGCTGGAAAGCTTTGGGGAAATAGAAGATGGAACAAACCTTAGCTTGGGGTATATAGTTTGATAAATAGTTTGAAATACTATTTCATATTAAAACTACTAAGGATATAGCCAGGTATGGTGGCACACACCTCTAATCTCAGCACTTGAGAGGCAGAGGCAGGTGGGTCTCTGTGAGTTTTAGGCCAGCCTCATCTACATAGTGTGTTCCAAGACAATGAGTGAGAACTTGTCTCAAAAATAAGTAAACATTTAAACAATAAAATCAGCAAAGATGGAAAATATTGAAGAAAGTCAAAACATTTTAAAAGAGATATTTTCAGAATTTCCAAAACCTAGGAAAAACATGCTTGAGAGATTCCTGCTAAAATATGAGAAAGAAATTCATGGTGATTCCATTCAGATAAACTGATGCTCTGAGTCAGAGCTATATAAGACTTTTAATGTACCCATCCTTTCTCCTAATTAGAGAAGTATTTAGTTCTGATGCCCCAGACTCTCTGACCCTGAGTCTGACAGAATCAGGTTTATCCACTAAGGTCTCTAACCACACGAGGCTAGAGAAAGCATGCCAGAAGAACTGTGGAAGTCTGGGAAAGAGCTCAGTCCTGTGCAGTAAGGAAAGCTAGATACAGCCTGGTATGTGCAGGAACCCTTTAGCTGAAGCTCTGCGTCTCAAGTATAAATTGAGGGTGCTTCTGTGTATAAAACTGACCTGAAGCCCAGTCAAAACCAGGGCATGCTGATACAACCCCAATCACATTCTGATCATAATGACATTTTACAGCTACAGTGTGTGCAAGGGAGAAATGCTTCCTGTTACCTCGGTAGTTGGCTCTAGAGTCTGATAAATGGCTAGAGAGACTTCATTTTCTCAATGTGAGCCAATCCTTAGTTTCTCTAAAACGACGTGTGTTTACTGAGGAGGAGAAACACACTGCGCGCACAGCACTCTGCCACCCTCAGCTCACATATGGCAAACCTTCTTCATACTCCCTGCTTTCTTGGCTTTAGAAGGCATTAGAAGATATACTAATTCAGAGGTCCTTTTTGAAAAATCAATTTAAGGCTAATTTTAGGACTAGAGAGATGGCTCAGTGACTAGCAGTGCTTACAGAAGAGCCAAGTGTGGTTCCCAGCACCTAGGTCTGGCAGTTTACAAGCCCCTGAAACTGCAGCTCCAAAAGACTCCAACATGGTGTTCTGACCTATGATCCACTCATATACACGCATGCGTATAGACACACACAAATACACATGAATAAAAGTACAATAACCCCTTCTCCCCTGTACACACATTCATGAAAGATGCCATATTTAAATATTCCAATTCTGTGTCATTAGTAATACATAATTAGATGTACCAATTTTTTAAAAAACTAAAATTTATTGTTAAATGTTTTGATTATTTCTAACTTTTCTCTATTTTAAATAAAACTGCAAGAAAAAACAAAACAAAACCCAACATTTTCATAAAAAAAACTTTCCACAAAGTCATGATTATTTTCTTAGGATAAATTATGCATAGTAATTAGCTTTAAAAGTATGCATATTTTCACAATGAGTGAACTGCTAACAGACTCAACCCTATGTGCTCTCACCACAAAAAATACAATGTGAAGTGATGGATGCTAGTGAGCTTGTGGTGATACTCATTTTATAACTGAGCATGCCTATCACACTGTATACCTTTATATTATTATTTATTTGTCAAGCGTACCATAAAGCTGGGAGGACACAATACTTTGAAAATTATCATCATTTGGTTGGGTTTCTTGGATTTCGAGTTGAATCTCATCCCATCTCGTACTGACTTATTCATGTTGTTAAACCAGTAACTCTCAGTCAAGGGATCATTTGGCAATGTCCACAGACATTTTTAGTTGTTACAGCTACAGGGTACTCCTGGGCATCCAGTGAGTATCAGCCAGGCATGCTGCTAAATATTTTACAACACAGAACAATCTCTCACCTTAATGTATGTTCTACCCCAAATGAAGAGTTAAACAAATCTACCTGAAAGGTCAGTAATCAAGATGCCTATGTTCCACCACAATAAATATGGTAAAAAGAAGAAATATCCAGACAATATTGTACTGGCTAGTTTTATGTCAAATTGACACAAGCCAGAATCATCAGAGAGGAGAGAGTCTCAATTGAGAAACATGCCTCCATTAAGATCAGGCTGTAGGCAAGCCTGTAGGGCATTTTCTTAATTAATAATTGATGTGGAAGGGCCTTGCTCATAGTGAGTGGTGCCATCCCTGGGAGTGGTCCTGGGTTCTATAAAAAACAAGCCGAGTGGTAGGACCCCCCAGGAAGGCTAGGAATACCAACCCACCCATAAAACTTTCAAACCAGAATTTGTCCTCTCTAAAAGAAGTGCAGAGAAAAAGATGGAAAAGAGATGGAAGGGAGGACCAACCAATAACCAGCCTAACTTGAAGCTCATCCCATGGGCAAGCACCAATCCCTGACATTTTTAATGATACCCTGGTATGCTTGCAGACAGGAGTCTAGCATTACTGTCCTCTGAGAGGCTCTACCCAGAAGTGGACTAAAACAGATGTAGTTACCCACAGCCAAACATTAGACAGAGGTCGGGACACTTATGGAAGAGTTGGGAGAAGGATTGAAGGCCCTGAAGGGGATGGGAACCCCATAGGAAGACCAGCACAGACAACAAATCTGGACCCTTGGTAGCTCTCAAGAGTCTCAGGTACCAATCAAAGAACATACATGAGCTAGAGCATGGCCCCAGGGAACTTACATAACAGAGAGACAGCTCAGTCTTCATGGCTGCCTTGTCTGGCTTCAGTGGGAGAGGAGGCACCTAATGTGGCAAATTATCAATATGAGTTGCAGTCACTGGGGAGCTTTCGAAAATACTCATGTCCCCTTCCTCTCCACTACGAATTAAATAGGAACTATTTAATTCGAAAAGACTCCTGTGGCTTGGTCTCCAGATGATGGTGCTGTGAGGCAGTGGCTGGACTCTGAAGTCTTAGAGCTTCACCAATGGGCTAATGTAGTGCTGAATTCCCAGGAGCCGGGACTTGGGAGAAGGAAGTAGGTCACCAGGGTCATGCTGCTCAAGAACATGTCTTGTCCCTGGCCCTCCACTCACTGCTTCCTGTCTGCCATGAGGTGAGCAGCTTTGCTCCACCACATGCTCTGGGTCCTAATGCTCTGCTTCATCAGGCATGGCTGGAAGCAACAGAGCCAAAGGACCACTGACTAAAACTGGAGCAAAACAAATATTTCTTCCTTTAAATTGCTTATGTTGGGCATTGTTCTATCTCAGTGACAAGAGCCAAACCAACTACAGAAATTCCTGGCATAAAGCCTGCATATCTGCATTTTTCTGTTGAGGAACAAATATATTTCATTAGAGTACATTCTACAAATTCACTGGCAAATTACCAATACAGACAGCACTGGATATCGTCCAGGTGCACAATCTGTCCTTTCCATTGCTGAAGGTTCTTTAAGGGCAGAACCTCTCACTTCTTTCTCCCTTACTGTGTACTTGGACTCCAGTTTATCTTCAAACTACAGAAATAGTCAGTTGCTTCCCTGGTATGGTCCTCATTGTTGAGTTTCGCTAATGACTACACCTGTATTATTCTGCGCTCTGGACTGTGGCATCTCACCTCTGACAGCAGCAGTGGGAAATCAAAGCATTTGTTTTGTTTTCTAGCATCCTGCAGCTGAGATGCCATTCATCTTTTTTTGTTTGTTTGTTTTTGTTTTTTTGGTTTTTCCAGACAGGGTTTCTCTGTGTAGCCCTGGCTGTCCTGGAGCTCACTCTGTAGACCAGGCTGGCCTTGAACTCAGAAATCCGCCTGCCTCTGCCTCTCAAGTGCTGGGATTAAAGGCATGTGTCACCACTGCCCAGCTCTGAGATGTCATTCATATGCTTGGTTCCTGTAGTTGGCAGAACTGATCATCACTTCTAGAAAACTACGAAAAGTTCACAGTGTCACCCCAGTCTGACCATAGCATCATCACTTCAGATTCCTGGATCCTAGATGACATGGAGAGGAAGCAGCTCTAAGGACAGAGGGTTAGTAAAGCTCAGATGGGCCTGGAATACAGCCAGCGTTAAAGGTTACTAGTTCAGTGACCTGGAAAGAAGTGTTTCTAGCTCTAATAATTTCATAGGAATATCCTAATAACACCATGAAAGCACCTTACACTGACATAGAAAGTAACCAGATTATTCCCAAACTATAAATATCACCCTCAAGAGGTTTACTTCATCTTTTAAATGTATTCGGTCTAAAAGAATCAAATGACTTTATTTCCTTCAGAAAATATGCATCATCTCCCAAATATATGGTATATAAAACTAAATGATTTCATGAGCTGCTTAGCCTAAATAGAGTGCACTCCCCGCCTGCAGCAGTGTTCTTTAGTCTGGATGAGAGTAGTTTTTATACAGTGGCCCAAATACTAATAAAGTCAGACAGCAGCGTGCTCTAATGTACCAGAAAGACAGCTGAAGAGTTCCGATTATGATCAAAGAGAGCAGCTCCATTAGGGTTTGCAGGCCAGTAAGTCTCAGCACTGGCAACTAGACAAGCATCTAATGAACAGCGATTTGGACAGCTGGCAACAGTGAGTAGACCTGCTCCTTACGTAGAGAGAAATCTTATATCAAACAGTAATTAATTAACGAAGTAGAAAGATTATGTATATGACATTATGCACATTTTGAAGCAAAGAGACAGGTCACTGCTTTTACAGCCATCCTGGGGGGAGAGGGTCTTTGCACATCAGCTGTATAAGACACAGAGAATAGAGGTTAGTCACTGCTCTGTTCCTAGGATAAGCTTAATTCTTCATAGATAAAATAAACCCTGGCACATGTCAGACAGGACTGACTGAAATCAGTCCTGTGCAACAAAGCTCAGAGAGCTGTCATGGTGCCAGAAGTTACCTTGGGATAGTGGGCATTTTCACAGACATTCTAAAGGGAACTCTTGATGCATACAACTATCATTAAGAAAAATATCTGCAACAGTATTTTCTCCCATCATTCTATGCCAAGCTTGCCCCCACAGTGGATATGCCAGTCTTCAAGAAAAAAAATACAAAACAAAAAAATGGTTTTTAATTAATTTTTGATTATCATTCAAAATAGTTTTCTCTGTAACATTTTCATGCATTTATTTTTTTTAATATGTGTGTGTTAGGTATATGTTTGTCTATATATGTGTTTATATTATGGGAGCATACATGTACATGTCTTCAAGTAGAGGCCCAAGGTTGATGTCAGGTTTTTTCTCAATCGCTCCCCATGTTATATAAAACCCAAGGCTCATCATTGTGGATAACCTGACTCTCCTACTTGCTTAACAATTCCCAATCTCTGCTCTCTGCATACTGCCACTGGAGACTTCAGCTCATCTGCCACAGCCACCTAGATTTTATATGGGTGTGTGATCCTACCCCGAATTCTCACACATGTATACTAAGCATTTTACTCACTGACCCATTGTCTAGTGCCTTTGTGTATCACTATTATCTGCCCCCAAGATTATTCTCTGTGGTAGACTTTTGGGGGTCATTTATGTATACTATCCTATCATCTGCCAGTAGCAACGCTTTGACTTCTCCCTTTCCAGTGTGTATCCCCTCCATCACTTTAGTTGTCTCACTGTTCTAGCTAGGACTTCAAGTACTATATGGAGTAGATATGGGGAGAGTGGACAGCCTTCTCTTGTCTTTGACTATACTGAAATTTCTTTAAGTTTCTCTCCATTTAATTTGATGTTTGCCATTTCCTTGCTGTATATTGCCTTTATTGTATTTAGGCATGCCCCTTATATCCCTGCTCTCTCTAAGAATTTTATCATGAAGGTCTGTTGGATTTTTATCAAACACTTTTTAAGCATCTAGTGAGATGACCATGTGGTTTTTTTCCTCTCAGTTTGTCTATTTGGTGGATTACCTTGATAGATTTTTGTATACTGAAGCACTCCTTCATCCCTGCAATGCAGTCTACTTATTCACGGTGGATGATGTCTTCTTGGATTCTGTTTGCAAGTATTTTAAGTATTTCTGCATCAATGTTTATAAGGGAAGTTGGTCTGAAATTCTTTTTTTTTTTTTAAGATCCGATTCTCTCTCTAAGATATTTTTATTTATAAAGACAGTACACTGTAGCTGTCTTCAGACACACCAGAAAAGGGTATCAAATCCCATTACAGATGGTTGTGAGCCACCATGTGGTTGCTGGGAATTGAACCTCTAGAAGAGCAGTCTCTCCAGCCCCCTGAAATTCTCTTTCTTTGATGAGTCTCTATGTAGTTTAGGTATCATGGTAACTGTGGCCTCATAGAATGGGTTTAGCAGTGTTCCTTTTGTTTCTGTTTTGTGGAATAATTTGAGGAGTACTCACATTAGCTCTTTGAAGGTCTGGTAGAATTCTCCACTAAAACCATCTGGCCCAGGGATTTTTTTGGTTGGGAGACTTTTAATGACTGTTTTTATTTCCTTAGGGGTTACATACTATTCAGATAGTTTACCTAATTGTAATTTGGCTTTGATAATTGCTATCTGTCTAGGAACCAAACATTTCATTTAAATTTTCCAATTTTGTGGAATACAGGCTTTTGACGTAAGACCCAATGACTCCTTGAATTTCCTCAGTTACATCTCCCTTTTAATTTCTGATTTTGTTAATTTGGGTATGGTCTTTCTGCCTTTCAGTTAGTTTCCCTAAGTAAGGCTTTGTCTATCTTGTTGCTTTTCTCAAAGAACCAGCTCTTGGTTTTGTTGATTCTTTGTATTGTCCTCTTTGTTTCTAATTGATTCATTTCAGCCCCCAGTTTCATTATTTCTTGTAGTCTACTCCTACTGTGTTTGCTTTTTTTTTTCCTTTTTCTAGAGCCTTCAGATATACTTTTAAGTCATTAGTATGAGAACTCTCCAACTTCTTTATGACAGCACTTAGTATTGTGAACTTTCTTAGCATTGCTTTCATAGTGTCCCATAAGTTTGGGTACATTGTACCTTCATTTTCATTGAATTCTAGAATGTCTTTAATTTCTTTATTTCTTCCCTGATCCAGTGGTCATTGAGTAGAGAGTGGTTCAGTGTCCATGAGTTTGCAGACTTTCTGTTATTTCTGTAGTTTAAGTCAAGCTTTAATGCATGGTGACCTAGTAAGATGCATAGGGTTATTTCAGTCTTCTCGTACCTATTGAAGTTTGCTTCATGACTGATTATGTGACCAGTTTTGGAGAAGGTTCTGTGAGGTGCTGCGAAGACAGTATATTCTTTTGTGTTTGGGTGAAAGGTTTTTAGATATCTGTTAGGTCTATTTGAATCATAACCTCTGTTAGTGTTATTATCTCTCTGTTTACTTTCTGTCTCAATGACCTGTCCATTGTAAGGGTGGGGTGTTGAGGTCTCCCACTATTAATGTTTAGGGTTTCACGTGTGATTTAAGCTTTAGTAATTTTTTTTTTTACAAATGCAGGTGATCTTGAATTTGGGACATAGATGCTCAGAATTGAGATGCCCTCTTGGTGTATTTTTCCTTTAATAAGTATAAATTGTCCTTCCCTGTATTGTTTGATTACTTTTGGTTGTAAGTCCATTTTATTGGATATCAGATATCAGAATGGCTATTCCAGCTTGTTTCTAGGTCCATTTCCTTGGAAAAGTTTTTCCAGCCCTTTATACTGAGATAATTCCTATCTTTGTTGCTGAGATGTGTTTCTTGTATACAGCAGGATGATGGATTCTGTTTATATATCCATTCTGTTGGCCTGTGCCTTTTTACTGGAGAAGTGAGTCCATTGATGTTGATAAATATTAATTACCAATGACTGTTACTTCCTTTATCTTGATGTTGGTGCTGGTTGAGAGAGAGAGAGAGAGAGAGAGAGAGAGAGAGAGAGAGAGAGAGAATGTTTCTCTTCTATTGATTTTAATGTTGTGAAATTACTTATTTCTTGTTTCTTGAGTATTCTTAGCCTCATTGGGTTGGTGTTTTCCTTCTGGTATTCTCTGTAGGGCTGGGATTAATAGAAAAGTGTTGTTTGAATTTGTTTTTGTCATGGACTATCTTGGTTTCTCCATCAATGGTGATTGAAAGCTTTGCTCTATATAGTAGTCTGGGCTGACATCTCTGATCTCTTAGAGTTTGCCCAGGCCCTTCTAGCTTTTGGAGTCAGAGATGAGAAATTGGGTATAATTCTGATAGATCTTCCTTTATACGTTACTTAGCCTTTTCCCCTTGCTGCTTTTTAAATTCTTTCTTTGTTCTGTATATTTACTGTTTTAATTATTACATAACAGAAGAATTTTCTTTTCCTGGTCTAATCTGTTTGGTGTTCTGTAAGCTTCTTGTACCTTTACAGGCATCTTTATACATAAGTGATCCCAAAAATTCTACCAGAGAACTCCTACAGCTAATAAACCCTTTCAGCAAAGTGGCTGGATACAAAAATTAACTCAAAGAAATCAGTAGCTCTTCTCTACAGAAGCAATAAATGGGCTGAGAAAGAAGTTAGGGCAACAGTAGAACTCAGAATACCACAAATAACATAATATACCTTACTGTAACTCTAACCAACCAAGTGAAAGAACTGTATGACTAGAACTCAAGTCTCCAAAGAAAGAAATTGAAGTTATCAGATGGAAAGATCTCCCATGCTCATGGAACAGTAGGATTAATATAATGAAAATGTCCATCTTACTAAAAGTAATTACAGACTCAATGCAATCTCCATCAAAATTCCAACACAACTCTCCACAGATCTCAAAAGAACAATTCTTAACTTCACATGGCAAAACAAAAAAACCCACGATAGCCAAATCAATCCTGAAGAGTAAAAGAACTTATGAAGGTATCACCATCTCTGACCTAAAGCTGTACTACAGGTCAATGATAATAAAAAACTGCATGTTACTGGTATAGGAACAGACAGGTAGATCAATGGAATTGAATCAAAGACCCAGAAATAAACCCACATACCTATGGAAATAAAACCCACATACTTTGACTTTTGACAAAGACACCAAAGACATACAATAGGACAGGGAGAGCATCTTCAATAAATGGTGCAGGTCTAACTGGATGTCTGTATGTAAAAGTACAAAAATAGATCCATATTTATCACCCTGCACAAGGCTCAAGTCCAAATGGATCAAAGACCTCAATGTAAAACCAGACACAGTCTAATAGAGGAGAAAGTAGGAAATAACATTGAACGCATTGGTACATGAGAAAATTTCCTTAACAGAATAGCAATTACTCAGACACTACGGTCAAGAATTAATTAATGGGACCTCATAAAACTAAAAAGCTTCTGTAAGGTAAAGGACACTGTCAATAGGACAAAGTGGCAGCCTACAGAATGGGAAAAGATCTGCACTAACTCTACATATGACAGAGGGCTAATATCCAAAATATATAAAGAACTCAACAAGTTAGGCTCCAAAAAACCAAATAACCCAATCAAAAAATTGTATACAGAGCTAAACAGAGAATTCTCAACAGAAGAATCTTAAATTGCTGAGAAGCACTTAAAGAAAAATTCAACATCCTTAGTCATCAGGGAAATGCAAACCAAAAGACCCTGAGATTCCACCTCACACCAATCAGAATGGCTAAGATCAAACCCTCAAGCAACAGCATATGCTGGTGAGGATGTGGAGAAAGGGGAACACTCCTTCATTGCTTGTGGGATTGCAAACTGTACAACCACTCTGGAAATCAATGTGGTGGTTTCTCAGAAAATTGGAAATAGTTCTACCTGAAGACCCAGCATATACCCAAAAGATGATCTACCATACTACAAGGACACATGCTCCACTCTGTTCATAGCAGCTTTATTCATAATAGCCAGAAACTGGAAGAAACCCAGATGTCCCTCAACTGAATAGTGGATAGAGAAACTATGGTGCATTTACAAGATAGAATACTATTCAACTATTAAAAACAAGGACATTATGAATTTTGCAGGCAAATAGATGGAACTAGAAAATATCATCCTGAGTGAGGTAACCTAGGCTCCAAAGACATACATGATATGTACTCACTGATAAGTGGATATTAGTTAAAAGTTCACAATACCCATGATATGCCTCACAGATCCAAAGAAGTTAATCAAGAAGGAAGGCCCAAGTGAAGATGCTTGAATCCCACTTAGAAGGGGGAACAAAATAGGCATGGGAGATGAGAGGGTGAAGGGAATTGGGGGAGCAGGAGCAGGCATGGGGAAAGACAAGAGAGAAGCCTGGAGGGGCAGGAAAATGAGTGGAATTATGCAGCTGCAGGGGATGGGGAGACCTTAGGAAGTCCCAGAGACCTAGGATGAGGGAAACTCCCAGGAGTCAATGGGGGTGACCTTAGCAGGAATGCCCCAATAGCGGGGATATGGAACCTGAAGAGACCACCTCCAATAGCCAGACAGGAACCCCAGTGGAGGAATGGGGACACCAACCTACCTAGAAAACTTCTGACCCGAAATTGTTCCTGTATAAAAGAAATATAGGGACAAAGATGGAGCAGAGACTGAAGGAATGGCTGACCAGGGACCAGCCCAACTTGAGACCCATCCCATGGACAGGCACCAATCCTTCATACTATTAATGATGTTATGTTGTGCTTGCAGACAAGAGTCTAGCATGGCTGTCCTCTGAGAGGTTCTATCCAGCAGCTAACTGCAGATGCAGTTACCCACAACCAAACATTGGACAGAGGCCAGGGACCTCTATGGATGAGTTAAGAGAAGGAAGACCAACAGTATCAACTAACTTGGACCCCTGAGAGCTCCCAGAGACTGAGCCACCAACTAAAGAGCATACACAGGCTGGCTCAAGGCCCCCATATAGCTCAAGCATATATGTAGCAGAGGGCTGCCGTGTCTGGTTTCAGTCTGAGAAGATGTACCTAGTCCTGCAGAGACTTGATGTATCAGGGTGGGGGGATACCCAGCATGGGACTGCCCTCTCAGAGGCAAAGGGGAAGATGGATAGGGGAAGAACTCTTCGAGGGGGAACTGGGACGGGCCATCATTTGGGATGTAAATAAATAAATTTTCTAAAAGGATGATTATTTATCCCCAAGACCAAGATTAACCATGACACAGTTGGCAGAACAAGGCATGTCTCTTAGGTGGTGTGTTTAACAGACCAGATTATGTAGCACAGGCTATCTTAATGTTAATGCTTGTTCAAAGGAAGGTCACATAGCTAACATCTCTAAATAGTTCTAAGGTCCAATTTTTGGTCAATATTTTACTCTTTTATTAATAAAATCATTAATAAAATAAAAATTTACCCACCAGAGTTTCCTTTCTTTCCCATTACCACTTGGAAACATTAAAACAAAAGGGATGCAGGGAAATGAGCCCAGAACTAGATGCCACCAAATAACCACAGTATACATGTACATGCTGAGAGGACACCAACCAACACCCCTCAAACCCCTCCAAGCCATCCTCCCTCGGAAGTGATGCTTGGGGTGGGTCCAAACGTGGATTCTCAAAATCAGTAGTGAGGAAGCCCTTTCCCACTCCAGCCTCTTCATTTTCTAAGACAAATGAAAATCAACACAGGGTTCTATGCTGCCATTTAAAACAAGAAAGAAAGAAGGAAAGCAAGGAAGAGAGGAAGGAAGAGAGGAAGGAAGAGAGGAAGGAAACAAGGAAGCAAGGAAGGAAAAACCATGCTCTCCTTCAGAAAGTGCTTTCCTGTGGCAGGCATCTGAGCAGCTATGCAGAGCCTTCTAATAGCTAGAGAGCTGTCAAGCTATTATTATCTAATTCTTAGGAAAACCTAATGCTTTTTTTAAAAAAAATTAATTTTAATTCCACTATTAAGGAAAAGCTGGACAAATGAAGTTATCACTAAATGAAAAAACTTGCTTTTATTTCCAATCCTGAAAAGAACACTCATTAACTCCTTCTCTCTCTCTCTCTCTCTCTCTCTCTCTCTCTCTCTCTCTCTCTCTCTCTCTCTCACACACACACACACACACACACACACACACACACACACACTCATGACCTATCTAGGCAATGGATGACAGTTGGCATCTGTCTTGTGCTGTAGTTACAGGCAAAGTACCTGAGCTGCTTCAGGAACTCCACATCAGAGTTGCTGTTGATGAGCTTGATGAACTCCTCATAAGAAGGAGCGTACGTGTAGGCTCTCTTGTGATGTTCACTCATCTGCTCTCTGTACTCCAACTGTGCGAGGAGCATTTGGTTAATGTAGTCAGGGTTACTCAGCAATTCCACTACTGGCTTCAAGACTAGGAGAAAGAAATGAAGAGTGCCAAATAAAAGAGTGAAAAATAAACTCTTCTTGAAGAGACAGATTCCATATCACATCAGTGAAAATGTATATGGGAAACACTGTCTACGAACCAAATGGGGGACTTATCATCAGTGATAATGTGTACACGAATGCTGTGAAATACAATGTGTGTGCACACTTGCATGCGCACACAGGGCTGCCTGTCCCTCTGGGGAGGTCTGTGTAGGCACAATCAGTGATTATTTGAATACACACATGAAAAGAATACTGGAAGGAAGCCTTCTGGAACTCATACTGCCAAGGAAACACTCTGATTTTTCCTCACTTTTTTGTAAGGTTCATTTTGTTTTGGCCAGTATAGTCTACAAAAAGATGAATGCCACTGTTCCCCCAACTGTTCAAAGCAGGCATTGGGGAGGACGTTGTTTAAGTCAGGAACATCATGGCAAACCCACCCGCCTAAGTTTACAATGCCCCTTTGTTAGTAAACCAGCTGATGAGCACAAATAAAGGAATTATTATTATTATTATTATTATTATTATTATTATTATATGAAGGAGATGTTTAACCACTATATTTCCCTTATTTAAAATTCTTAGATAGGGAACATTTGTCTTAAGTCATTTTTCTTTCTGCATCCACCCCCCATTCCCCTTATAGTGAATGTATGTGTGCATGTGGAAGCCAGAGAGCAACATCCAGTGTTCTCTATCACTCTTTGCCCAAATATTTTTTGGAGACAGGGTCTCTCTCTCTCTCTCTCTCCCTGAACCTGGAGCTCTATTTTGGCTAGCCTGGCTGGCCAGTGAGCCCCAGGATATGCTGTCTTTGTGCCCCAGCACTGGGCTTAAAGTGTGTGGACACATTTGGCTTTGGTAACCTGCAGTCCTCATTCTCATACAAATGTTTAGCTGCAGCCATCTCCCTGCCGCTCTTCCATTCTTTTATTCTCATTAAGTATTTAGCTGTACAAATAACCTTTAAATGTTTCTTATTATGCTATAGTTTAGTATGTATTGTTTATTAAAAGTTCACAAAAGCAGCATTCCCAATGAAACTTAAAGAAAAAATAGAAGTAAACGCTGACAGAGTCTCTGTGCAAATGTGTGGGTGTTCTTTCCTTAATGTATTTCTACTGGCCTAGATAACTCAACAACTATTCCAAGTGAATGTGTTCATACATACATGAAGAGTGGCTTTTTCCTATATTAAAATTAATAGCATTAGCAATATGCTTTTAATACAGATATAAACTTTTCAAACCATATATGGCCAAAGTCTTTATGTGATAATAAAATGTAAAGTATCTAAAATCCTTTACAACCCACATAGACTGCAATATATAAGATCTGCACAAATATTATATGAAATATAATCACAGGATACAGACATTTGTTTACACACTCATCACATTAGTGGCATTAATTTTCTAAGTCTACCTTTTGTCGTGAGAATTTCTGCGAGCATTGTACGTAAGCTGAGAGACTGGATATCCTTTGAAGGAAGAAGGCAAAACACCAGAACCTGAGAACATGTTTGAAGGAATTTTACTTCATCGTGGGAGTCCTTCAAGCATGCATGCAACACAAAAGGCCTTGGCTGTTCTTCATGTCTGAAAAAAAAGAAAGACAGGATATCAAGTAGAGGGATGGGGTTGCCATCCCACAGTCAAAAACTCTGACCCAAAATTGATCCTGTCTGAAAGAATTGAAAGGCCAAAAATGGAGAAGAGCCTAAGGGAAAGGAGGTCCAGTGACAGGCCCAAATTGGGACCCCTCTCAGGGAGAGGCTCCAAGGCCTGGCACTATTACTGATGCTATGGTGTGCTTACAAACAGGAGCCTAGCATGACTTCCCTCCGAGAGGTCCAACAAGCAGCTGAAAGTGTCAGATGCAGATATTTACACCTAACCAATGGACAGAAGCTGCTGACCTCTGTGGTTAAATTAGGGAAAAGCTGGAAGAAGCTGAGGAGGAGGGTGACCCCATAGGAAAACCAGCAGTCTCAACTGACCTGGACCACGGAGATCTCTCAGACACTATGACACCAACCAGGCAGCATACACCAGCTCATATGAGGCCCCCAACACATATAGAGGAGAGGACTGCAGGGTCTGAGTTCAGTAAGAGAAGATGCACCTAACCCTCAAGAGACTTGAGGCCCCAGGAAGTGGGGAGATCTGGTGGGGTGGGGGTGGGGATGAGGATATCCTCTTAGAGATGGGGATTGAGGGAGGTATAGGATGAAGAATAGTCAGACTGGAATGGGGATAAAAACTGAACTTTAAAAAAGGATTAAAGAATTAAAATAAGAATAGACAGGTAGGTAGATATACATACATACATACAAAGATTATATACATAGATGGATGGATGGGAAAAATGTTCAGAAATAATTCAATTATATATCATTAGGTAAAAAATATTCTAAATAAGCAACACATTGATTTAAATAACTGTAGCCTCCTCATTAGTTTCAATAATCAATACTTTCCTTAGACATGGATTGATCTGGGAGCCTGTGCTGGAGTGAATGTAAATGCATGATGCCATCATTAGTTTCTGTAAACATGGCCCAGTTAGAGTCCCCAGGAAAAGGGCACCTAAGTGAGGTTTGCCTCCATCGGACTGGCCTGTGGTCAGGTTTTTAGGAGCATTTCCTTCTCTCCTTCCTTTCTCCCTCCCTTTTTTTTTTCCTTTCTTCCTTCCTTTTCTATTTTTAAAGTTATTTTTATTTTAGGTTTATGGATATTTTGTTTGCATATATGTCTGTGTGCCATGCATGCCTGGTACTCTAGAAGGCAAGAAGAAGATGTTGGATATCCTGGAACTGAAGTTAGAGATGGTTATGAGTCTCCATAAGCTGGGAGTCAAACCCAGGTCCTCTGGAAGAGCAACAAGGGCTCTTAACTGCTAAACCATGTCTTGTCAATGAGAGCAATTTCTTAATTAATAATAATGAGGGAAGGCTCAGGCCACTGTGTGCAGTGCCCCCTCCTCCCCGAGTAGGTGTTTCGGGGTGTATAAAACAGCAAGCTAAGCAAGCCTTGGAGAACCAGCCAATTAAAATGTGTTCTTCCATGGTCTCTGCTTCAGTTCCTAATTTGAGGTCTTTCTTGAGCTCTTGGGCTGACTTCCCTCAATAATAAATGAACTGTGTTCAGAGAGTATAAACCAAATAAACCCACTCCTCCAAGTTGCTTTTGGTCAGTGTTTGCCACAACAAAAGAAAAGAAAGAAGGGTATGTGGCCTTACTGAATTTTCAAAGGCAACCATGATAACTACCTTAAGTAGTATCAAAGGTCATAAGAACTTCCAAATACTAGCAACAATTCAAAATGGTATGAGTATTTCTTTAACTAAACAACCTTCAAGTTTCCAGATGAATCCTATTTATTGTTTGTTTGATTGTGTTTGCTTATTTATTTGCCAGCCTGGAACTCATTTTGTAGACCAGGCTGGCCTCAAACTCAGAGATCCACCTGCCTCTTCCTCTTGACTGCTGATTAAAGGTTGGATGCGAAAGTAAACAGGCTTTGACATCTGTCATCCATGGTCCCTGGGACTAAGTCAGCTGATGTAGCTGGCTAGCTGGATGTTCCTGTCCCCTTACCACTCCATGGATCCTGCATGAAGCTGTACACTTAATTGAAGAGAATGACCTTCCCCAAATAGAGGAGAAACAGTCTGTCTTAAATGTGATTCATAGCATCATTTTTAAAAACTAATAAAGTATAAACCAGTATCACGAGCCACTATTTTTGATGAAGAAATTGTAGGATAGTAAGTCTGGATTATTTCTAAGGGTAAAGGGTCTGTTGCTTAATGCTCCCAAAGGTGATGGCAAATTGCATTTGTGAGGATCCCAGGTTCTTTCCAGCCATGGCCATAGATCGCTGTCAGCACTAAGTGCACTCCAGAACCACGATTTTGGAGAATCCGACTGAAGAAAGATCAGTCTAAGTTTTTCTATTCCATAGCATTGTGAAATGGTAATTTTTCTACTATCTATTATTGGAGATAAGTGGCAAAGATTCCATCGTAACAAGAGGCCAATGCTGAGCAAATACTCTAGAGTACAGAAAACACATTAAGGGCTATGCAGGAGATGAAACAGGAAATGCACACTGGTACCATTATGATTAATGCCTGTCAAGAGTACACTGTGACTTCTTACACTAGAGACAGGACTAGCTGGAATATGTACACCAAAAAAGGAACAATTTCCTTCTTTGCCTGCTGTAATTACCTAGAAGAATTCTACCCTAATGTGCAAAGCCAATGACATGGAGACATTTTATGAGTAAGGCTTTATATAAGCACACCTCGGCTGGTGTTTATTTTTATTGATTTATTTTTGACAGGGTCTCTTGTAGCCCAGGCTAGCCTTGAATTTGTTATGCAGCATTAGGATAATACTCAAGTCCTGATCCTCCTACCTTTGTCTCCCAGTTCTGGGATTATGGATATGCACCAGTGTGCCTCATTATAGGCTGCTTCTGCATCAAATGCAGGCTTCATGCATCCTGGATTAACAGTCTCCATTCTGGTCTCCATGTTGGCTTTTTAAAAGGTTCCTGAAGGAAAGCATGACGGTGCACTACATAAAACCAGTACTCAGAGGGAGAGGCAAGAGGATCAGGAGTTCTGATCCAGTTAGGCTGTAAGACCCCATCTCTAAAAACACAAAAACAACCAACCAACAAAAGATGATGCCGGGCCTACAATCAAGAGTTCAAGGCCTGCAAGGGCCACAGAATGAAGTTAATGCCAGCCTTCATAACTTATTAAGATCCTCTTTCAAAAAAAATTAAAGAAAGGAGTGGCCTGGGGCTGTAGCTCAACAGTAAAGCATTAACTCTGCTCAAGAGCCTGGGTGTGGTGGGACCCTGGGACTCCCCCGGCCCCCAGGTATCTTCGTTTATCTTAAACTGTTGCTGGTCCTGCTCTTTCCATACAGTAAACACAGAGATGCTATCCCTTGGTCATCTCAAGCCCTGGTTATGGGTAATTTAATACTTTAAAATACACATTTGGTTAGTACTTACTGGGGGAGGACAGCCAAAAAAAAAAAAATCTACTTTTACAAGAGAAACTTCTCTAGATAAAACTGAGCCTATGCATCAGCTGGGACCTGCATGGTCATAAAAATGTCATAAATTTCCCTCCTTCCTAACAGCTGAGTCAGGGGAAAACTAAGAAAGCCAAACACCAGAGAGGGCTGGCCCAATACGCTCACTGTACAGGAAAGCTCCCACCGGACTCCTGGAGACTCTCCTGCAAACTCGGCAGGACACTTCATGACGCCCTTTAGGAGGTGGGCATCGGTGCTGTTTGTGAGCAGAGAGGGCGCATAAAGCATGGCCACTGTGGGTGAGCAGGCCCTCTCAGCTTCTGGTGAGCTGGAACGGGCTTGCTGCATCCTGCCTCTGGTAGCGTTCACCAGCCTTTGCACTTCTCACTCCTTGAATAGGGAAGAAGTCAGTAACTTTGATATGTTTCACAGGTACAGTATGTCCGACCCTCCCAGCTACACCAAGAGGAAGGTATCACCACTACCATTGTATAGATGAGAAAATGAAGGTGGGGATAAGCACAGATGAACAAAGGCATGGAAGTGATAAATAAGAGAAACAGTTCTCGTTCCTTCTGTCTCCCTCTGAAGTCTGTGCTATGCTACACTGTAGTCAGAGGTTGAAAAGAACAGGGGAAAACACGTCAAAAATAAAGAAAGAAAATATGTGAATAAAGGCATTTCCTCAAATAAGAAGCCTGTGTTCCACAGCCACACAAAATAGAGATTATAAGGAGATTGTAAAATTTTAAAATGCTATTGAATTAAAGCATAAAGGCAATCTTTTTTAGACTTTCTGAACCACACTGAGACGAGACAGACAAGAAAAGGAAGGGGAAGCCGAGCGGGCTTTAAGTGTGATCTGGACTGGTTTGCAGCAGCAGCAAACTGACAGGCTGGAAAGAAGTCCTGGCTGACCGGAAACCGCTTAGCAGCCAGACAAAGGATGCGTTTCTCTTATTACTGCAATTCATTATTCTCCTGACAGTCACCAACTCAAGTGCTTCCCAGGCCACCCACCTCATTTTGCAGCCCATAGAGAGCTGTCCAACAGCCAGATTTACAGGACAAGAATGATGTTACCCAAAGCTGCCCAACAGGCCTGACACTACAGTGAGGGTCAAACCTACACTCACTGCAGGCAGACCTGACTGCGTGCTTTTTATAATACTATGTCAGTAACAGTTGTTCTCAGACCAAACCACCCCAATGAACAGGTCTAGTGAGGAACTGGCATTCTTTCAAGTAACTGTAACTATAGAGAATATGAGTAGAGATTTTTCTTCATTTTTTTCTCTACATTTTTATCATCAACTAAAGTAAAAAGGAATCAAAAACTAGGGGCTGTGACTCAGCTGGTTCAGTGGTTGCCTAGCCTGCACAAGGCCTTGGGGTCCCTTGGGGGTCACCCAACACAACTAAGCCAAGGTGATAGCATTCCACCTCCTGAAGCTCAGGAGGTGGAGGCAAGTGATTAGAAGTTCTTCCATGCAGTTAATTGGAAGCCAGTCTGAGATACAGGAAAAGACAAACAATGAAATAAACTGAAAAATCCTCCAAGCCTGAAGAGTCAGGCTTCTAACATGGACTCTGTCTGTCCTCTATGTCATTCTCATGCTCTACTTACAACGCCTCGGTGAAAAACATACTCTTATGTTGAAATTAGATATTCATAAAAACACTAGATTTCTCTAACCATGTGTCCTTTTCTCCTAAATCTATTATTCTTCTAACTGAAACAAACATTTAAAATATTGTCCTCTAATGAGTGTAACTTACTTTGAAATAAGCCTCTATGAATTCCAATGAGTCTTTAACAACTATTAGCCAGACCATGGAACCATGGAATATACTTTCACTGGTGGGCACCACAGCAAACGACATACTAATAAACAATAGTGCCAAGGCCTAAAGGAGGATGTAAGCTACAGAGACCACAGGCAGGGACCTAAGGATCCTCTTTCTCTTTCTAACCACACACACTGTCTGCCAGAAGGTAGTTTTACAACACACAGCAGGGTGCTGTGAGAGACTCCCACTTGTTCCAAACACGCTTTAGGGGCTCTGTAAGGCCAACCCCATATTCATTATTATTTTACTACCACAAAATGAGAAAATGCCATTTTTCTCTTTCACTTGCAAGTAGTTTTCCAAAATCACTAGCGGGATTTTCTAAAGAGAACACAATGTGAACTTGTACTTGAAAAGCTTTTTGGCTTAAATATCTGATGTTGTAAATATTGATGAATATAATGGATTCAATAAGTGAAGCTGGCAAATATTTAACAATTAGTTCTTCACAGAACCAAATTCTAAGCTGAAGTATCTCCCCATTTCATAGTGTAAATGGCCAGTTTCAAGGCAGCAATATGATTTCACTGAGCTCGCTTGGAACTGTGAGGGCTATGCAATACGCTGTCACCTGCCAGTGCAGGGTGGCTATGGCACATTACTAGATGTGAACCACATGAACAACTGCAGTTTGATGTTTGGTAGCTTTTAAGACTATCTTCAGATAAAGAATTCTGAGAAGCACAGTCCTATGGTAATGTTTTTAGACAGGATATGCCTAAGTAATAAGATGGTAAAATTGAGTTAGTTCAAATGACATTTAAATAAAAGCATTACAGGAAAAAAAAACATCAGTTATTACAGCTAATAAGAGTACCATTTTATGAAAGTGAGGCACATCAGAAGTAAACTCCTCACTATGCAGTTGGAACAGCATGCAAAACGCTGGAACAGCCAGCGGGAAACATTGGGAAGGCAGTGGGAATGTAATGGCTCTGGATTTTAGCCTCACCAGCCTGAGACTGGCAAACCTGGGGAGAGAAGACAGCTCTGTGTGAGTGAGAATGTATAGCTGCCACTCTTAGCAGCCAGTCCACTGCCAGGGCAGCATCACCAACCTGAACGGGGGCCATCATGGGATAAACTCAGCACAGAGGAGGAATGCTAATGAGGAAGCCAAGACTGATGTTCCTGAAACCAAGCATAAGCAATCTTAACTCCACATCATCCCAGTGCCACTCCAAACAACTGCATGGCCTGACAGGCAGTGCTCCTCCTTTCTTTAGGGCCACACTCTCTGTGTTAAGTCACATGGGCCATATTTCATCATCCTTGCACTCACTCGAGAGCATAGTACAAACTTAAGGCTCTACTAACAAGCCTAGGAAAATGATTTGTCCTTAGCATAGAAATAGCCCTGCAGACATCCTCCGAGCCAGGTTTGTACCAGATAAGCACACACATATCATTCTCAAAATGAAACCAATTCTCTAATTAAGAGCCCACAAGTGCTAACATTAGATTCCTCTAACAGTTCTCAGAACATCACTAGGTATCAGAGGGATACAAATTAAAACTATCCTGAGATTCCATCTCAACCTAGTCAGAATGGCAGTCACTAGAAAAACAGGTAACAAGAAATGCAAGCAGTGGCAGGCAGTAGTGGCTCTTGCCTTCAATCCCAGCACTTGGGAAGCAGAGACAGGCAGATTTCTGAGTTCAAGACCAGCCTGGTCTACAGAGTGAATTCCAGGGCAGCCAGGACTATACAGAAAACCCTGTCTTGAAAAAAAAAAAAAAAAAAAAAAGAAAGAAAAAGAAAGGGAAAGAAAAAGAAATGCAAGCAGCAAGAACAGACACCGAAGGGAACCCTGACACAGTGCTGGTGAGAATATAAACTCATCTAGTCGCTAACAAGTCAGTATAGGGGCACCTCAGAAAACAAACATCAGAGCCCAAGACATGGCTCAGCAAGTAAAAGTGCTTGCCACACAAGCCTGACGACCTAAGTGTGCACATACACACACACACACACACACACACACACACACACACAATAAATAAATAAATAAATAAATAAATAAATAAAATTTTTTTTCAAAACTAACCTAAAATTAGGTCCACCATAGGACCCAGCTACATGCCACTCTTAGCTATACCCAAGTGACCACAAGTCGCCACGTAACACAAACACTTGCACACCACTGCCCTTTGCAGCACTCCTGAAAACACCTTGTACTGCAGCTCAATTCATAGCAGCCAAGAAACGGAATCAACCTCGGTGCCCATCAGCTAATGAATGATAAGAATAATGTGTTATATGACACAACTGAATATTACTAGCTGTAAAAATAAAGAAATTTGAAGGTAAGTGGATAGAACTGGAAGGCACTATACTGAGTGAGGTTGCTCTGTCCCAGAAAGACAATGCTGTATGTTCCCTCTCACATGTGGATCATACTTTGAATCGTTTGTTTTGTTATGTTTAATCTGGAGCACATGTGGAAGCCAGGAAGACTAGAAATAGGCCACTGAGGGTGGATATCTTAAGGGAAAGGGAAATGGTAAAATAAGAGTAGAGAAGGGGATACTGTGGGTAGAAGGGTTCAAACATGGAAGGAGATGGGAAATGGGGAAATGAGGTATTGGCAGGTGGCTTAACAAATATGAAAGGTATATAAAAAAGCTTCATAGAAATATATGATTCGCCAACACAAGGGAAAATTAACTAGAGGGAACGCTAGAGAACTGGCAATATGAAATGTATGGAGGCTATCCTCAGTCAGAGCTAGAGTAGAGATAGGCAAACTGGGGAGGGGGAAGGGGAAGGGAGAGTAAACTAAGGCTACATGAAGAAGCCTTAGAGAAATCCACTAGTTTCTAAGTATGTTGAGCATATTCTTTTTAAAGGGGAATATGAGTAGGAACACCCTGCACAAGTAAACAGTGCTGCTCCCAAAAGGCATCAAGACCAGGCTCAGGGTACTCCCTTTGAGCTATTGTTAGCGATCCAGAGGCACTCAGAACAAAGTGGGCCGCTGCCACTGCTTTTTGTTGCCCAGCATATGCAGATGATAGGACACTACCACTGAAGCCACCATTCACCCTGGAAGCAGGACATGGAGAGATGAACCTCTCCCTGACTAGGAAACTCTCCCTGCTCACTAGTTCTTAGAATGCTGGGAGGTGCTGTGCAGGTTGCTAGGAGAGAAAAGGTATCAATGATTACATCCAGCTATGGGCCCTGCATGCTGCAATGCCTGACCTTCCAGGAAAGATGTGCCCTGGTGTGATCCTGACATGACAGTTATGGGCACAACAAACTGCTTTCAGACTGGCAAGAGGTCTGCTCCACAGGAAGGCTTTTGTGCCTGGTACTGTAACATAGTCAGATGTCCAAGACTAGGGAAGTTATAGAGTTTTGGCGGGAACCTACTGCTGTTTCACTAACTGGCCATGCTGTTAAACCACCTTCTAAATATTTGTTTACACCCACAGATTTGTGCTGCTCTCAAATTTGGTCAGAGCATCTTCTCTTTGCAGTGATGACTGATGCAGACTCATTTCTGGTCAAAATACTATGTAAAACTAACTGAGTGCTCAGCTCTGTCTGAGTCATTTGTCTCCACCTCTCTCCACCCAAGACTCAGGACACCTTATGGGAAGAGGGCAAGGAAAGAGCCAGTACATGTGGGGTCGAGCTACAAAATGCTTCCAGACATGACAGAGTCACTGCACTCATAACTCATGGTGGCCATCATTACCTGCACAAGGGCAGGCCAGTAAAATCCTAGCACTGAGTGGGCTTCAAGATAAGGCCCCACTTGTACTGGAGGAGCAGCAGCTGATAGCTGCACAGGGATCGAGGAAAAGCCCCTCTCCTTTGGGGATATGGCTGCTGGTAGGCTGTTTGAGCCCCAGTGGATGGCCATATACCCAAGTGCTTATGGGCAGTACTAATGGAACTCAAAACAAAAAGGGAAAGGAGCACATGAAGTTGAGAGGAATGGGCTAGAGAACACTGGGGGAGTGAGAAGGAAGTAGTGGTAGATGAGTTAATTAATATACATTTTATAAATGTATGGAAACTGAGTCTCAAAGAGTTAAAAAAAACATTATTTTAAAAAGTTAAAATAGCTATGCTATATAACCAATCTAGAGGCTGAACAACAGGGTAATGGATAAAGAAAGTGTGGTATATCTAAACAATGCAAATTTCTGAACCTCATTCATAAAGAATGAAGTTATGTTGATTGTAGGAAAATAAGTGTAGCTGGAGAGAATCATACTAAAATGAATTAGGTTTCAGGAAGACAAATATCCATCTTTCATTTGTGGTTTCTAGATCTTCATATAAGTACATAAAATCATGTGTGACTACATAGCATGAAAGGAGAATTAAAACTCTAAGGGAGCAAAGGGGACTAACAAGTAGAGATGTGACAGAGAAGGGAAGGTGTAGGGCAGTGGGCAGTTCTGACAGCCGGAGTCCAGTAGAGCGGCCACCTGGGAACCCCGGAGACCCACTGAGCAAAGTAAATTTGTTCACAAGGAATGGTAGGAGTTCAGTGATAGCTCCTGAGACCAATGACTCAGATTTCAGCCCAAACCCCTCACAGCTGCCCCTGCAGGAGATGTGTGCTCTATCAGGCAGACAAGGCCCCAAGCTCCCAGCATTCTAGCTGGACCCTACACACAGCCATCTGACCATATGCCAGGCATGCCACCCCTCATACAATAAAAGGGGTGGTTTGCCCCCTCCTCACTCTCTTGTTCTCTTACTCTTTACATCCTCTCTCTGACTTTCTCCTCTCTCTCCTCTCTTTCTCTCTGTTCTCCTCTCTTGCTTTCCTCCTCTCCTCTCTCTCTCTCCCTCCTCTCCTCTCCTTCCCTTTACTTAAGCAGCACATTTCTCCTTCTTGCAATAAAAGAGCTCACTTATACATTGCCTCCTTTTTAATGAAGGCGCCGTGCAGCACACAGGCCAGCAGCAGGCCTCTGCCTCCAGGGAGAGAAAGAAAGCCACGGGCAGGCCTCAGCCCAGGCCGCCCCCCACTGCTGTTGGAACAACAGGAAGGAGGTATATGGAAGGATGTTTAAAATGCATTACATTCTTACATGAAAAGATTCTGTGTAAAGTGAATATACATGCACAGGGGAAAATTTAAAAAGATAATTTTCAGGTTATTGTGATACAATTGAGCTCTTAAAAGAAACACAAAAAGAAATATGAGCTATATATTTCTCAGATTTCTAAGTTCACTGATTCTATACCACACTATAAAATAGTGTATTTATTTCATCTTTAGGTACCCACAATATTGTAAGTTCAGTTCAGTATGGGGCTTGCTAGCCCATCAACAGTATACTGCATGAATTACTTATAAAACCACATATATGTATAAAGCAATTTTCTATTATAAAGTTATTAAGAAATCTATTCTCTGAGTACACTGTGACTATTTCCCTTCAAAATGTCTACATTCCAAGTCAAGCACACAGACCATTTTAAAGTATTATCTAATTTTATCTTCTCAAAAAGAGGAAAGTTTTAATGAGGAAGGGGAAACATTTGCTGATTGTGGTGGTATGAATATGCTTGACCCATGGAAAGTAGTACTATTAAGAGATGTAGCCTTAGTGGAGGAGGTGTGGCCTTGTTACAGGAAATATGACACTGTGGAGGTAGGGCTTTGAGTCCCATGTATATATTCAAGTCTGGCCAGTGTGACACTGTCTTCTCCTGGCTGCTTTCTGATCAAGATGTAGAACTCTCAGCTATAGTACCATGCCTGCCTGCAGGCTGTCATGCTTCCCACCATGATGATAATGGACTGAACCTCTGAAACTGTAAGGCAGCCCCATATAAATGTTTGTAAGAGTTGCCTTGGTCATAGTGTCTCTTCACAGCAATGGAACCCTAACTAAGACATCATGTTACACACTTACCTGGCAGTAGCAGCTTTCAGGTCACAGAAGTGAGTGAGCAAAGCCTTTACAATATCATTACAGACAACTTTAACCACATCCACGTGACTCAGCCTGTAGTGAATCTGTTTGACAATTTCCCAGAAGTCATCCAAGAGCAGATGGTAGAGCTGTCCGTCATCTCTGCTAAGGTTCCCGTACCAGGAGAGAATATAGTCTCTGTAACTGTAGTCGAACACTATGAGAAATAAGCAACGCTAGGTCAAAGTTGCAAACATCGAGGCAGTTCATTGTTTAAAATATAGTGAGGGTAGGACATAGAACAGGGGAAAGGAAAGCTTTTAAGTTAGAAGACCCTCATCTAACTGGAATATCTGAGGTCTTATACAGTCTAATTTTAAACACCTGATCTTGATGCCCATATACTTAAATACATATAATACAGCCAATTTTTTCAATCATTGATTTGGCCAAGGTCATGCTTCTGCAATAAGACCCCAAAGCTCATGTGAATAAAAGATACTTCTGTCAAGTTTATTCCATCCTAAGGTACTTACTCTGCCTCCTTACCTATATATAATCTTTAGAGTTCTTTACACTTTGGTACTTAAACCATGATTCAGGACCATGATTCTTTGCATTCTATTACAGAATAGATTCAGTATTCTGTCTCCTAATAAGGCCCCAACAATATAGAACAATAATACAAGAACACAACCCCAGAATACAGTTCCACAACCCAGCATCACATACAATCAGCATGTGTAGCCATCAACCTTTACTGGGTGATTTTGAGACCACCTCTATTTTTAGGGTAGTCCCATCCAATAGAAACACGAAAATCTGTATATGTGCTTTAACATTTTTCTGCTACCCATATTAATAGAATAAAACCAGGTAAAATTAGCAATATATTTCATTTCATATGATGTACTTTTATAATATTATATAGTCAGCATTAAAAATTAAATATTTTCATTATTTTTCCAAACCATGCTTTGAAATCTGGTGCATATTATATAGTTACAGCAATCACAAATGAACTACTTAAGTTTGAAGTTTTTGGTGCTCCAAAGTCCCACTGTAGGTCTAGTAGCGATCCATGACAGACATCACCACTCTACTTAATACAGAAAGTCTGTAAAGTTAATGTGAGTACTCTAGAAAGGACTTCTGAACAATAAACCAACATCACCTCCAAAGGCTGGGGGCGGGGACATAATATTGCTCAGCTCAAGAACACAAAGCTTACTGATATTTTTAAATCACTTATTTCTTAAAGCTTTTCTTTTTTCAACACTACTCTGCCTGGTAGGGTAGTACACACCTTTAATCCTAACTGCTGGGAGACAGAATAGGCAGATCTCTGAGAATTGGAGGACAGCCTGATCTACATTACAATCTACATTACAAGTTCCAGGCCAGTGAGGGCTATATAGGGAAACCCTGTCTTAACAGTCAGAAGACAGAGACAAAAAGCCACACAGACAAACAAAACACACGTATATAACATCAAAAAATTCTGTTGACATTTAAATATGCCAAACTTTAAGTAAAATGTCAAGGGGATTCCAATGGTTTCAGTTGTACCTTCTAGCTGAGAACGATTGCCTTCCAAAGAGAGAAGGAAAGGGCAAAATGTTACTACAATCTTCAACCATCATTAAACGATATCTTATAGCTCTGGTATGCAAGGTAGAATCAACAACCACATCATCTTAGCTTTCTCAAAACTCAATTCTAGATGCACCATAAATTTACATGGCTACCTTTTTAGAATTCTAGTTTTGGCTTGTTTGTTACTGTTGCTATCAGCTGCTGCCAAACTCATAAGCTGCACTCCAGAATCTATTGTTATAGCAGCCAACAGCTCTTGTTTTGGCAGAGGATGTGATGTTCAATTTCCCAAAAAACATCTTATGTAAAACAAAGGACTTCTGTTTCTTAAGAAGCTGCTTAACAATGCTGTCTAACAGATAACAGAAGCTTAGCTACAAAAGAAAAAAATACAAAAAGTCAACGGCGGTGTAACACTGAGAATATTACCAGAAGGGAAAGGGTTGGATTTAGTTAGTGCCAACTGTACAATAAGATGAAATACTACATACAATCTCCATGATACATATAAGTGATACATTAATAAAAACAACAAGTTTAAAAAAGAAAGCAAACCATCAAATATGCTCTAAGAAAGACCAAATAATAACTAAGCAAAGCTTCTACGCCAAGGCTTTGTATAGCACTTTCCTTCCAAAAGAACCCACTGCTAAGGTCAATGTGTCACTTGTTTCTGTCAAGTAGGCACCAGTTTTTCCTAAGCTCACCCACACAAAGGCTGCTGGAACAAACTGGCCCATCCAAGAGAAAAGGATCATGCTCAAAAAACTGCAAAGACATTTTTTAGGTCTTCCAAAATTCAAAATGCACTATAGTTTTAGCATTTACAATGGCCCCGAGTAGAAGCAACCCAAATATCCACCAGTGGGTGAGCAAGTAAGATGTGGCACATAAGACAGTGAAATAGTAATCGGCTTTCAAACAGACAGTTAAAACATGGTCTGTAGAATTAAACGTTTCAACATTTTTAAAGCCTGATTTTTATTTGATATGTATGAGTGTTTGACTGTCTGTGCACCATGTCATGTGTGGTGCCCATGGAGGCCAGAAGAGAGTATAAGATCCTCTGACACTAGTTACACAGATGGCTGGAAGCCACTCTGTAGGTGCTAGAAACCAAACCCAGGTCCTCTGCAAGAGCAGCAAGTGCTCTTAACCATTGAGCCACATCACTAGCAGCTACAGAGGTGATGAGTATCCTTTACCAGACTAATCTTCCTATATGAAACAACTAAGAATTCTGGAGGGGGAGGGGATCTTAAGGCAGTGAAGAAAAATCAACAGTTGGAACAGGAGCTAGAGAGCTGCTCAGTGTTTAAGAGTACATGCTGTCCTTGCAAAGAGCCCAGCTTCAGCTCCCAGTGCCCACATCAGGTGGCTCCTAACAGCTGTAAATGCTGTCCCAGGGATCCGAATGTCCTCTTCTGCTCTCCATGTGCACCAGACACACATGTGGTTGCACATGCATACATGCAGGCCTTCATACACAAGCACATAAAATTAAAATAAACATTTTTTAATTGGCACAGAGCCATCAAGATGGGTCAGTGATTAAAGGCATTTGCTGTGCAAGCCAGACAACTGGAATTAAATGTCCAGGGGCCATGGCAGAAGAAAACAATTGACTCCCAAAGTTATCCCCCGACCCCCACATGCACGGCATGGCACATGCACACCTGAACTTACATATGCACATGCATACACATAAGCAAAAATAAAATTCTCTTTAAAGCTTTCTGTTTTGTTTTGTAAAGATAGGCTCTTACTATGTAGCCTTGCCTATGTAGATCCGCCTGCCTCTGCCTCCCAAGTGCAGCGACTAAAGGCATGCCTTGCCATGCCGAGCATAACCATGAGGTTTTGAATAATAAAAGTCAAATTTTAAATCCAGCAAATTTTAGAAAAGTCATTATAGTCATCGTTAAAAGAAACATTACTAACATTAAATGAGTTTATAAAATCTGAAAATTCAAATTTTCAAACTCTGTCCCTACTTCTATAATACTCGTCCTCAAATTTAAACATTTTTGTGAACTATGCCAAGTAAAAAATACTTATCTGTGTATTAAGAGTCACCTCTTAGCTTTTTCCATGTATAATAATTGAAATCAATGTTTACAAATCTGATTTTAATATTCATTTAAAGCCTTAATTTGATCTTTAAACTCATAGCATCCTTCACATTAACACTAATGAACATTACTATTTAGATACTCGAGTATACTTTGCAATTGAACCTTTCCATGAAAACCTCACTTGCATGTTCTCCGCTCTCATGAGGCTATCCCCGAGCCTCCTTAAACTGTTTAATCTGTTTGTTTGTGAGTGCATCGAGTCTGCTAACCCATAACACACATCCGCCAGGCAGTGTCCAGAATGAAACATTTCCTGAACCTATTTTGGAGAATAGAGAGCAGATTTGCACTTCATATTGTAGATAAATCTCTCCAATGCTGGTTAGCTTCATGGGATCTGCAAATTTCTACTCTATAAATGTCTAAAGCACTTCCAAAACATAGATGCACCAATTTCAAACAGAAACTCATGAAAGAGTCCTCCTGCTATAGGAAGGGTAGATAAACTAGAGATTACAAATTTCCTCTGAGAACAGTGATTGCTTTACACTGCAATTCCATGAGCCCAGTCTGTCCTCACCATCTCTCAGAGCACGATCCATGTTGTGAGAAATGACCACTCTTCTGCCCTGAGCTGTCTCCTGTGGATTTCCATATACAGGGCTCTGAAATGAGAGGAAAGGGAAGATAGAGATCACTGAATGAATCAGCTACATAGAAAGACAAAACCAAGACAAAGAGTAGGGGAGTGTAATCTTACTCTGGAAAAGTAGACAAATGTTCAAGGTTAATTAAGAAATGTTAAGGAAAAGAAGAATTAAATATTATAATATTGGGAATAGTGGGAAACTATAAAACTAGATCATATATTGATAAGAAATAAAAGCATAAACAAAAAAAAATAAGTCAATGAGGGAAAGATAACACTATTTGTCTCTGTTAGAGTTTCTATAAACACCATGACCACAATCAGCTTGGGGTGGAAAGGGTTATTTTGCTCAAAACTTTCATCCCTGAGGAAGTCAGGGCAGGAGCTCAAGGCAGTAGCCTGGAGAAAGAAAGTGATGCAGAGGCCATAGAGGAACACAGATTACTGGCTTGCTCCTCACCCTGCTGTCTTACATAACTCAGGGTCACCTGCCCAACGTGGCACCACTCTCATCCATCACTAACAAGAAAATGTTCTACAGACTTGCTTAACAGGCGATCTGATGGAAGCATTCTCTAAACGGAGGTTCCCTCCTCCCAGACGACCCTAGCCTGTATCAAGCTAACAACATAAAACCTAGCCAGCACACTACTCAACAAATAATAATGGAGAAGTTTTGTATTCATACGTGAGAGGGTGTGATAGCCATACTTTATTTATAACTTGAAACTGATTGGGAAGCTAAACATTTCCTTAAACTAAAAAAATATATTGTAATAATAGTTAGAAAATTTGGGATCAGATGTTTATAATCATGAGACAGCAAAGGCCTCTCTACAATAAGGCACAAAGGCCAAAAGTTATACAGGAAGACAAAAACAAAACAAAGCATGACTTTAAAATAGAAAATTACTGTTTGACAAAAACAATATAAACAAATATAAGTACCACTCTAAGAGAATATTTTAAAACATGTAACAAAAGAGTATCTATTTATATATGTATATTTATACCCCTCTCCCCAAACATCATACTACACGGTCCTTGCGTTAGGAAAATTTACACTGAAGCAATACTCTACCTCAGATGGCCTCCATAAGGAATCTGGTCAGCCCATTTCTGCGTTGGTACTTTGGTGAATACATAATCACAATATTCATTCATAAAAACTTTGGTGGGCCAGGCCACTACTATTTTAAAAATATATTTTGGCTCTTTATTTCATTAAAATAAATGAAACCTATCTTCATGATAAGATTTAAAACTACCTCAAACTAACCAGGGTCAGTTTTAATTACACACAGACTTCTCTAGAGGGAAAAAATTAGAGATCTCAACATATTTGAAAAATGTTTTCCAAAGCCAGGCCAAAACTTGAAAGCTCTTCTTTAATACATGTAAGCAGATCTTCAGAATCAAGGACAGCATAGCAATAAACATTTCCTTGAATCCGTAATGGCTTTTCAGTCCACAGCCACGAGACACTCAAGCTGTCTACGTGCCAAGCCAGAGATTCCCTCTGAAGAGAAAGTACCCATTGAACCTGCAGAGAAACTTGGGCATGCCAACACACTAGTCACTAGACAACCAGGAGCTATCTGAACCCTAGCCTACACAGGCTGGGAAGAAGGCAGTGCTCTCTCGGTAGCTTTGAAGCCACTCATGACCTAATTCTTCTCATGCCGTCATCATCACTACTCCAGTAAACAAATGCCTCTCCTCCTTATTGTGCACATAGATTGTCAAGTGTTTTCCAATGTACTCCAGTTTAGTTTATGTTAAAGAGAAAAAGAGCCAGGCATAGACACATGTGACTATAATACCAGTATGTGGGTGCAAAAGGATGGTTATTAGATGGTTATCCTTGGCTACAATGCTAGTTTGAAGTTAGCCTGGGCTACTTAAACCACAAACAAACCAAGCAACACAACAGACAGACAGAGGGTGAGGGGAAAGAAGGGTAAGAAAGGGAAAGAAAGGAAGGGAAAGTTGCACAGAGTTCAGGGGTGATGGGTGTATTTCCTGTGAAGCTATTATAACGGTAACCTACCTTTCAAAAGCAAACACAATCCTGCACTCATCCTCATTAAGTGTTACAGCGCTGTCTCTCCAGATTCTGAGTGTCTGACCATCTTAAATGATCCCACAATTTTCTCACTTTTCTCAAAACCCTGCCTCTTTCAAAACAATTATATCTGCCTTGACCTCAAAAATAATGTATTCAAAGCCAAAGAAATGAAGAAGCCATGTATATCTTTCCAGGCAGGAATGAGAAGACTAAGAAACATGAAGACTAGGAAACGTGAAGACTAGGAAAGGCCATCTCATTAGATGAAGACTGGCAAAGATTGGGAACATATTCAAGCACACAGTTCCCATTGAGCACACTGAGTACCATGTCAGAGCTGGTGCAGCAAAGCAGGGCTGGGGAACATGGCTCCACAGCTGGGTTGGCTTGGCTCTGCTGTCACTTCCTAATACCACCCCCCAACCCAGACACTTTCTATTAGGCTCTTTTTAAGGGTCTTATTGTTCCTTAGTTTTAAATACAAGTGGTATTGGGATTCCAAAACCAGAAAAACACAGCATTGGCCAGGAAAGTAATAAATAGTGAAAGGGGTTGTGACTCATTGAGCTAGGGGTATTGATTTTTTTTTTTTTTTTGTCTCAACAATAAATGGGAATCAACAATTTTTAGGTACCTCCTCTAACTCAGTGTTACCGCAAACACTACTGGCCTACACTGCACCCAACTGTGAGGCAGGTTCAAGCCTACATCATGTCCATAACTGTAGACTCACACAAAGCTCTTGGTAGAATGCCCCACATGCAACATCACAGTCTAGCTATGATCAATAACACAACACAGAATGTCACCAATTTTCAAGAAAACTGTTTGGAGCCAGGCATGGTAGCAAACACCTTTAATCCCAGACTTCTGGAGGCAGGAACAAATGAGTCTCTGTGAGTTCAAGGCCAGCCTGGTCTTTATGGAAAGTTCAGGTCAAAGAGACCTGTCTCAAGAAAAAGGAGAGTGGAAGAGAAAGGGGGAGATTAGGGGAGAGAGAAAGAGGAAGAGGAGAAGGAGGAAGAGGAGAAGGAGGAGGAGGAGAAAGAAAGCTAGCTAGCCAGGATTTCTTGTATAAATGAGAGCCACTGAAAAGTAGAAAGCTGGGCACCCAGAGTGAGGCAACAGACACATCACTCCTAAGATATTTTTGCCTTTGTGGCTACACTTTACAGGGAGAAAAACACACATTTCCTGGAGCTGTGCTACAGTTTCTGTTCCTGTTGCTGGAGCCTACAAGCCAAGTCTGCTTTAACAAAGGCCAATTTAGCTAAAGTTGGTCTCTGCTTTGTTATGTTTCCTTGTGAGTTTGCTTTCCTTGGCATAAAAGAAAACTGTTAAAACATAAGCTAAGTGATAATATTTTTTTGTCTTGATAGAAAGTAGTGGTATCTATAAAATCTCCTTCCCCTCTTATGGAGCCTTAAGACTTAGTGTGTGTTTGTTTTCTGAGACAGGATCTCACCATCTAGCCCTATCTGGCCTTGAACTCACAGAGATCCACCTGCCTCTAAAATGTATTTTTTAACTGATAACATAAAAGCATGAACAAGTACATATTAAGGTACTGTGTGATGTTTTCACACGTGCACATACACTGGAGGCTGTGTAGATCAGGTCAGCTATCTCACTGGTCACTTACCACCTCACTGTGATGGAAGCTTTTTTTAAAGAGTTGGTATATAGCCCAGATGGGCCTAGAACTCAAGATTGTCCTCCTTAGCCTCCCAGGTGCAGGGACTACAGATTTGTCCCACTTGTCCCACTGACAGAATCTTTGAAAATCCCCCCTTGGGGGAGAGGAGGCTAAAGAGATGGCTCCGGGATTTAAGAGGACTTGTTGCTTTTGCAGAGGACCACTGTGCAACACCCAGCACTCATGTCAAGTGACTTGAAGCTAACTGTACCGCTGGCCCTGGGGAATCTGAAGCCTTCCCTGATACCTACACGTGCATGTGTCCACTCACACACAACAGAAAAGAATAATTGCTATGAAAACAATCCTTTTTATTTTTCTAAACTGAGTACAATAGCACAAGCTTATAGTCCTAGCTACTTGCTTCTATGAGACCATAATGTGAGGCCAATCCATACAACGCAGACCCATCGGAAAGAAAAGAAGAGAAAAGAAAAGAAGAGAAAAGAAGAGAAAAGAAAAGAAAAGAAAAGAAACAAAAGGAAAGCCCCTTCTCCTGGCATGAGACTGTCACATGCACAGTCACTGTACTATGGTACAACAACAGCATAACATATTCCCCCTCTTAAACAAGACGAGTTTCTATCTTAAGTATAAAGAAATTTATTTTTGAAATAAAACCTACAAGTCTCTCATACTGATACTTCTCTAGATTTGAAGCAGGCTATACATTTTCAAATGTTATTTTCAGCTACATAAGTTCTAGGGACACATCTGTCAATATATTATGGATGTAAAGAATGAACTGAGCAATATCCCTTTATCCAGAGGGTCTATTTGGATATTGTGGTCTATTTTCTTGGAGTCAGTGTGTCCAAAGTCTCATGACTCTAACTATGAGCGAGTTACTTTTCTGTACCTCAGTTTCCTTACCTGTGAAGCAGACAACAATAGTGCCGAAGTAAGCACCAGGGTCAACATGAGCATTAACAGGAAGAACGCACATGAGTTACAGCAGCAGCTATAACTGCTCTATAGTTATGTATGTACATGGCATGTAAATCATAAACCATATGGCACTTTTTCTATGTACATATTTTGTGGGTGTTGCTTGTGTGTGCACATGTGTACATGGAGGCCAGAGGTCAACATAGAGAGTCTTCCTCAATTGCTCTTGCCTGACTTTTCAGGACAAGATCTCTGGCTATACCTAGAATATGCATATTCAGATAGACTAGCTGGTAGCAGACCTCAGAAATCCTATCTCTGCCCTCCTCAGCACTGGGGTTCCAGGCATACACAACCACGCCTGACTTTTTACATGGATTCTAGGGATCCAAACTCAGGTCTCTCAATGCTTGCATATCAAGCACATTACCCACTGAACCATCCAACCACCCTGAATTGCATAACTTTAAAAGAAATTACAATCTCTTCATATTGGGCTTCTTAAAAATTTATTTATTTATTTATTGTTTTACACTCCATATTTTATTCCACCCCCCATGTCCACCCTCCGACTGTTCCACTTCCTATACCTCCTCCCTTCCCCCCTGTCTCCACGTGTATGTCCCCACCCCCCACCCCACCTGACTTCTAAACTCCCTGGGGCCTCCAGTCTCTTGAGGGTTAGGTGTATCATCTCTGAATGAACACAGAACTAGCAGTCCTCTACTATATGTGTGTCAGGGGCCTCGTACAGCTGGTATATGCTGCCTGGTTGGTGTTTTGAGGGATCCCGGGGGGGGGGGGGAAGTCCAGATTGATTGAGTCTGCTGGTCCTCCTACAGGATCGCTCTCCTCCTCAGCTTCTTTCAGCCTTCCCTAATTCAAGAACAGGGGTCATAGTCAAACTCTGGGCCAACATCAACCAAATAGAAACAAAGGGAAGGATCATATTTGGCTTTTAGACTCAATATTGAGTTAAAAGCATTGCTTTCATAATAAAAGCCTTGGAATATAGTGTTTGCATGACTTATATATACCATAATTTATGTTTACTCTACACTTAATTAGCTTCTACCTTTTTTCCTATTTTAAATAAAATATTTCCATTTTTGTACTGTTAAGTACAACCAGAAATGTTCTAAAAGATGCTAAGTGTTTATGAAATGTATAGTGGGTTTGTATCCTAACTTTATTTAAAGGATTTAATGTCTAAAGGATTTTCCTATGGGCTTGAGAGATTGTTCAGTGGGAAGAAGAATTTTTAAACACAAATGCAAGGGTCTGAGTTAGAATCTCTGAAATCCACATAAAAGCCAGACACAGAGAAGAACATCTGTATCCCAGCACCCCCGTGGGGAGGATGAGAGGGACCCCCTGGAGAATCCCCAGAGCTTGCAGACCAGCCAGCCAGGCATACACAGTGGGAAAACACAGACCTGGTATCAAACAAGTGCTGATGAGGACAGACCCCAAGGCTGTTCTCTGACCTCCACAAATGCTAAATGTGTGGTAGACACAAAGCTACAATCACATCCTCACATTCCCCCTCTCTCCCCTCTCTGGTACACACACACACACACACACACACACACACACACACCCCAAAATGAAATAATAAAAATTAAAGAATTGCTTCAAGAAGTTTCCACCAGCCAAGAGGAAACTGAAGAGCAACCACGTGGAGCTTGGACGGGGAGCACTGAAGCTTTCCAGCCGAGCACAAGCCATGTGACTAACTGGGATATCCTGTCCAGCGGATCTACAACCTAAAGCGCGTACCCTCAAAGGAGAGGTACTCTTTGCAGTGCTTCCTGACTTGTACATCCCTTTCATGCTTTCTGATTTAACTGTTACAAGCAGATGTCTCTAGAAATGTTTCTCCATAACTAATCTAAGGAAAAAAATAAGTATTATCAGTAAGGCGAAATCTCTTTAAGCTACTCAATATGGATAGAGTTTTAAGATAAGCTGATAATATTTAGGGATGTTTGTTAATGTATTTGAAAGAATCAGATTTACATGGGAGGAGCATGTTTTATTTCTTACATACCAATCTGAAGGGTCTTAAAAAAAATATACTCTGCTTGATTAAGAGAAATTTAAGTCCATTATTTGGAAACCAAAACTATAACATGCAAATGGTACTATAAAACAAATAGAAATTAAAGGGTATGGACTGAATAATGGAGTTAGAGGAAAAAGTCAAAATCAAACTGGCTGAGGGAAAGTAGCTAGCGTCTCTGGCATGAGCTTTGTGAGTTCCTGAAAAGGCTTGTGGGATAGAAATGCGGCCCAGTTTTGCTCCTTGCTCCTGTATATATACTCACATCGTGTGAGTTTGGGAAATCTTGGGTTTCCGTAACATGAATCACATTTCCATCAATTGTTCAGTCATTGGATAACCACTGAGGACTCACTCAGTCTGCCTAGCACTTAGTTGGATATTGACAGACAACAGCAAATAAAGTCCATTTACTGTGCTCATGGGATTTAATCTATACTTGGTAAACATTCATAATCAAGTAGCTAATAAGCCATTGTATGTCAGGAGTGTACTTAAGAACTCCAATAGTCTTCATATTCCAGAAACCTCTTCACTCTTCAGCCCTTCCCTTCAGTTGTGGAAGGAAGTTACTCAAGCATCCACTGAATCTCTAAGAGCATTTCATGAGAATTTTGAAATTCATACATATTGACATATATTACATAATCTCATTTCATAAGAGGCAACTCTGAACTTAAATGGCAGCCAGCCTCATCCCCTGCTCCCGAGCTTATGTAAGCCAGCAACTAGATGAGTCACACAGAACTGCTTTTCCCCAGCACATTATATTCCATTTCTGATATAAAATACCACAACACCATTTTATTAATTGGTTGGCTGGTTTTTAAATAGAATCTTGTGATAAAAATATTTGTGCCTAGTTAGAAAACTCCCACTGTTAATCTGATTCAATGAAGTGAAGCCTGTTGCACAGCGGCCTTGAAGCAGCAAACTGGACTCACCGTCCAGCAGCCCTGATCATAGGCATGCAGAAGACACTAAGAAGGGTGCTATGCACAAAATTCAAAGCGCAATTCAACTGAATCTACTCACAGAGGGTGTTAGGTCCTTTCTAACAGGTAACACCAGCCTAAAACTAGATATTAAGAACCAATTCTTCCCTTTCTGGCTAAAATGAATGTGTATACTGAAATTCAAAGACTAAATCCTCCTCTTAGACAGACATTTCCACAGGAGCAATTCTGCCTCTGACTAGATAAAGGGTTGAAAAACCTTCACTAGGCCAGGAGTGGTGTATACCTTTAATTCCAACATTTGGGAAACAGAGGCAGGCAGATCTCTTTTGAGTTCAGGCCAGTCTAGTGAGTTCTTTTCTCCTTGATCCATCATGACATCATGAAGCCCCTATCTACAACTTGCAAGCATTTAATTTTCCAGATATATTTGGGAAAAGGTTTTTGAACACAGTTTTATAGACCCTTCTGTGTATTCTTGGCCTAGAACTTGCTATAGCTCAGGCTGGCCTCAAATTTCAAATCAATCCCTCTGCCTCGGCCTCCCAAGCAATGAGATCACTGATGTGAACTACCATATCTAGCTCTTCTACGTTTCTTAATCCAAAGAAGTTTAGACTGCATCTTTGGAGTAAGTATTTTTAACAATGATTTCTAAATAATCTCTAAAACCCCTGTGCCCCACTTTGAGAAACACTCCTAAGTGATCCTGATAAGAATGAGATATTTGAGAAATTTATTTTAATATAAAACAATGATTTATATAAAATTAGAAATGAATCTCAAAAGATTCATCTATAGTACTGAGTTGTAGCTCAGCTAGTCAAATGCTTTACAATGTGAACAAAAACTCCTAAAAAGAAGCTGCATCTGGCTATGAGGGAAAACTGGATCTGTCTTACTGGCAGAGGCTGCCTGGCTGTCTAGAATGTTAGTACTATGGAGCAGTTGAAATGTTCAGGTCCAGAGGCTAAGTACACTTATCTTGGGCTGAGTTCTGGCCTTTGAAACAGCCATTCCTTGCCAACCTCTGTATTAGAATCAACATCTTGTGACAACAGATTAAAAAACCCTTTTACAATACTTGGGAGAATACTAGCTTCCCCCAATCCAAATGCTACGAATTCATCAGATAGCATCTTACCCCTATAGAAAAGCTCCTCCCACCTCCTTGTACCCACTTCTCTGACATACCCACCAACACACTGGAACATGGAATTTGGGATAACCTAAATCAATGTTTCCGGGCCACAGTCACTCAAAATGGCTCTAGAATGAACTTTTCTTATTCCCTTTAAGAGGAGAGCTGTGGTTTTGCATCTACGCCTAGTCTGCACAAAGACCTAGGGTCCATGCCCAGCCGCACAACCACCAGGTGCAGTGCCACATGCCTGGAACTCAGGCATGGAAGGTGGAAGTCAGAGGGTTAGAAGTCAGATTATTCTAACTAAATAAAAATGCAACCCCAGCTATATGAAACTCTGCCTCAAAAAAGAAAACGTACTTATGTCCAGGCTCCTCTGGGCACTGAAGCGATAACTATGTGGCTACTTCATGGTGCTCATGAAGGAGATGTCACGAACTCCTTTTCTTCTGCAGAATCCCCACTAAACAACACCATTAACAAACCATTAATTGCTTTAAAAGGCAAGGGATAGCTGGGCAGTGGTGGCACACACCTTTAATCCCATACTCGGGAGGCAGAGGCAGGCACAACTCTGTGAGTTCGAGGCCAGAAAGATCTACTGGGTGAGCTGCAGGACAGCCAAGGCCATGCAGGGAAACAAATAAACACCAAAAAATGCAAGGGAAATCAGCTTCATTAATAGAGGTATTTTAAATAAATATAGTGTGCCTACATCAAAAGGTTAGAAACCGAAGCTGAATCAGTCTTTTTTGGAAGTTTTAACAAGGCTAAAACATAAGCCATAAACTGAGAATCCCCATACACTTAGCCCAACCACTTTAGAAATCAGTATGGAAATTCCTTAAAATACTAAAAATAGACCTACCACTATAGCACTCCTGGGTATTTATCCAAAAGCAATGAGGTCAGAATACAAATCAGAGATCTGCATACAGTGTTAACTGTAACACTATTCACAATGCCCAGGCCATCGCACCAACCTAGGTACCCACCAGCAGACATGGATAATGAAAATGTGGTATATACATAACTGAAGGAAATCATGTTATTCTCAGGAAAATAGATGGATTATCATGTAAAATTATCCAGACACCAAAAGTATCATATAATTTACCTCACATGTGAAAAAACACAAAGATTATTTTAATGACCAAGAGAAGGGGCCAGAGGGAAAGAAGGAGAGAGTAACAGATTAAAGTATTAAATTGGTATTTAAAGAAAGTCAGTGAAGCCAATTTATAGAATTCAAATGCTCTCATAATTATAAAATTATACTAAAGAAGAAAATGCCCCTACCCCAAACCTAACTTTGTACCTAATGAGTGAAATCACTCCTGAGCACAAATAAATCTCCTAAATGACAATGATACAGCTAGAGGTGGCTTCAGGCAAAGGGGTCCAGAGGTAGCAACCTCCCTGCCCCAACTCAGCCTCCTCACTCCCTCATCTCACGATATGCAATGCCCTCTTCTCTGACGACATATTTTCCACATTCAGTCATTGTGTGTGTGGAGGTCAGAGGACAATGTGCAGGAGTTGGCTCTCTGTCTACTGTAGGTCCTTAGGATCGAGCCCAGTGGCAATCACCCCTGACTTACTGAGTCATCTCCTCAGCCTCCCTGCAGACATTTTACCAGAGAGTTTTGAGAAGCAATCCCTTCAGACAAGAGAAATAAGATGAACCGTATGAGCACTGGGTCAGATCACAGCCACAAGGTGCCTTGACCATCGACTCCAACATCCCTCATTTCATGTGCTCGGCTCTCAGTAGCCATCCCCACAGGCACTCACAAGGCTCTGGCACAACCCTGGACAGCAGGTAATCCCTTTGGTTCTTCCCTCGAAGCTCTCAGATCCTTCCTGGTCTTATTGCCTCCCAGCTTCCTTCTGTTCAGCACTACCAACTCACCAACTCCCTTTCTAATAATTCTACTTGTTTAGCCCTCATCTCTCCCCCAAATTGCACATCTGCATACCTAATTACAAATTGACCACATCCACAGGGATGTCAAGATATATAGGACCAAAACTTTTACATTTTTACCTACACAAACAGCATTTGTATGCGTTCAAACACAAAAGCTGAAACCTAGAATTAAGCTAGAGTTGCCCTCTGTACTGGGCAATTGTATTGGCTGGTTTTGTGTGTCAATTTGACATAGGCTGGAGTTATCACAGAGAAGGGAACTTCAGTTGGGGAAGTGCCTCCATGAGATCCAGCTGTGAGACATTTTCTCAATTGGTGATCAAGGGGGTAGGGCCCCTTGTGGGTGGTGCCATCCCTGGGCAGGAAGTCTTAGGTTCTATAAGAGAGCAGGCTGAGCAAGTCAGGGAAAGCAAGCCAGTAAGGAACATCCCTCCATGGCCTCTGCATCAGCTCCTGCTTCCTGACCTGCTTGAGTTCCAGTCCTGACTTCCTCTGGTGATCACCAGCAATGTGGAAGTAAGCTGAATAAACCCTTTCCTCCCCAATTTGCTTCTTGGTCATGATGTTTGTGCAGGATTAGAAACCCTGACTAAGACACCCTCTCCTGACACTGGGCAGAAATGAAGAACACAGACCTGACTAGACATAAGGAAAACGAAACCTGCACATCCATCAAGCAGAACTAAATGCACTAAGAATAGGAGCAAAGGCCTCTATGAGCTTGAAGTCCACACGTGTATGCCACACAAAGATAAAATGTGGAACAGCAAGCACTCTGAGTGTGCGTGAACAGAGGAATGGTGCTAGTCATGAGAACGTCTCACATGAGGGGAAGTGCCCATTGTTTTAATGCCTCCGTCTCCTTCCAGACAGTCCTAAGGCGGTGAGATCCTGGATGCCTTACCAGCAGTTTCTTGGGAATGGGAACTGGTCCAAACCTGACCAATAAGATGTGAGGGAAGCCTTGCCAGGGGAATTTCTAGGAATTGTTTTGCTGCCTTTTGATTTGTTTTATATTATTTTATTTTGTGGTTCCAATCATTTTCCTGCTTCTCCCAGTTCTCATCCTGTGAGGTTGTTGTACCTAAAACTGATGCAGTCATTTGACCACCAGCCCAGAATGAACTGACTCATGAGAAGAGGGAACCAAGAGGTGTACAGAAAAATGGTGCTGGACCTTCCAATGAGCCCTGCCTTGACTATGTGTTATTTCTTACAATGATAGATCACTCTAAGGCTTAAAAACAAGGAAACTGTTATGCTTATGACTGAGCTGCACACATCCTATCAGCTGGGTGCAATGGTCCATGCCTGTCAATCCTGCACTCTGACTAGAGTACAAGGGTTAGCAAGAAAGGACGTGGGACTGCTCCCAGATGGTATAACATTAGAAGTGTCAGCTGGACAGTGGTGGTGAGCGCCTTTAGTCCCAGCACTGGGGAGGCAGAGGCAGGCAGACGTCTACCTTGGCAGAGGCTGAGGTTCTGCCTTGAGTTTGAGGATATCCTGAATAACCTGGGAAATCCAGGCTACTTAGACTATGGCATGAAACCCTGCCCCAAAACAGCCACCAATCTGGCCTCTGATCCTTCCTTGTTTGTTTTTGTGGTAAACCTGAAAGTGGCTGTCAGAATTAACCATTAATGAATCACAGTGTGGGAAACCTGACTTTTATCAGAGAACTGGAAGAGTATACGGCTGGCTGTTATGGTTCAAAGTCAGAAAAAAAATGCTGACTTCAAAACTGATCTCTTAATGTCTGTGCTTGTACTGATTCATTCTGGAAGCGTTTACCCTCATCTCCCAAGTCACTACCGAAATACTAAAGATGACAGGGGACCTTCTGCCTAGAGTACAAGGGAGAACAATAAAAGACATGGGACCACTCCCAAATGGCATAACATTAAAACTGTAAGCTGGGAGGATTTCTGAATTTAACACAAGTCTGGTGTAGAGAATGAGTTACAGGACAGCCAGGGATATATAAGTGAGACCCTGTCTGGCAAAAGAAAAATTTAAAACTGTGATAAGAACAGAAGTTTCAGGGGAAATGTCTTTACCCAGGCAGTGCTGAAGGCTGAAGGAAGAAGAGAACAGGTCATGGGGCAGCCAGCGGTGCTGAAGGCAGCAGCTGTCAAGCCTGCCAGCCATGGGAGCTTGACACTGAGGACTAAGGTTAGGGCTCAGAGTAGAAGCAGCTTCTACTAGATACTTCAGACTAGAGCTACAAATAACAGGAATCCGCTGACAGGCCTTAATTAAACGGGTTACTGAAGAGGGATCTGCACGAGCTTGTAATTTTAAAAATTAAGGAAGGAGTCAACCCAGAGGCAGACAGACCATTACTGTGGTGGGGTGAAAACTTGAAAGAAATGGGTACATGCAAGGTAGTGGACGGAGTGCAGGTGGGGTCTGCCAAGATGTCGGGGAGCTCAGGCTGTGGGATGTGACCCATGGCAGTGCTTGCTGGTCACTAATAACAGAGGCAAGAGGCCTCACTGATCTACGCTGTCTTAGACTTCTTTCGCAAACTACAGCGACTACTAACAAGAAATGTCCAAGCAAGCAGGTGAATAAATGGGCCCGAGGGAATTTCCAGTGTAGTGATGGTTAGTGGGAGGGGCCCAGTGAGACTGACAGAATTGCAATGATACCTCAGAACAGACTTGAAAGCTGAAAACCACATCAGCTTTCTGAGTTATTAAAGATCTTGGAAAGAGAAAGGTTTAGTGAAACAGAAAATCAAGGGCAGAGATGAACAACCATCTTTGGTGGGAAAATAAAAGAAGCACATGACAGTTTCTAGAATACTGAAAATGCTCATTTCCTGTGTCTCCTGCTGTTAAACTATGACTAAAGCCCTGGAGTGTAAATTTGTATGGGTTCTCTGAATAGGAGGAGGACACTTTCTTGGAGATTTTTTTTTTGGGGGGGGGGGGCAGGGTTCAAGGCTGGAGGCAAGGGAACATTCTAGCTTGGTCCTGAAGATGGAGAGAAGCCAAGAGCAGAAAAGCTGTTGTCCTAAGAAGTACAAATTCCCCAACTTCCATACGCCAGGTTAACTTTCTTTGTTTACGTGTGTGCATGCCTGAGTGAAAGAAACAGCTTCCTATCTCTATCAAGCATTAAAGTAGCTTAGGAAAAGGAGAAGAACCAAGCAGGATCTGCGGCTCTAGGGAAGGAGACAGCGGAACACCAAGAAATGCCCTTTCCCCCAGGCTCTGCATCAAGCAAGAACTGAAGACACTGAAGACTCACTCACAGAAATGTAGAGAGAGTAGTGGTAAAGAGGAGGGGGTGAGAGTCAAAGGGGAGAGAGTGAGGGCCACAGGGGAGGAGGTAAAGGTCCAATCAGAAGATGAGCACTCAAAGCCTATAGATATTCATTACTACTCCATACAGAGGACAGTGAGAACTATAGTTAGTCTAGTTATGTAAGAAATGAAGGTTGCAAATTGATTTTTCAAAAGGTGTATTAAACACTAAGATAAAAGACTTAGTAAATCTAACACAAACAAGTCACATCTTATTCTGACCATGTACTATTCAGTTTCCTCCTAGTCCTCAGAGGCATTCCTCTTTAAATTTACAAGCATTGTGATTTACATCTAGCTTCCTGCTATGCAGGCATGGGAATCCCCAGGCCAATAAATGTACACGAACAGGCCACTACCTAAAGGACCTGATAAGTGCAGGCTGGTCCTGGGGTAAGATCCAGCACACCTCAAAATCCTGGCTACCATTTCCAAAAGTAGGGTGTGATCCCAGAAGTCCACCAAAATGTACTCAGATGCAGGAAGTTTTCTGGAAAGCTCTACTATGTTTGGATAAACTATAGGAATACACTCAAGTCTGGAGCAGGGTGTGACTCAGACCTACACCTGGCACTCAGGGTATACAGACCTCTAGGGAAGACTTACCCTTGCCCTCTGCATCTGACCAATTAACACACTACTTTGCTAAGCTGGTTGAGCTTGCAATTTTTTTTCCTTTAAAAGTCCAATTGCTATTAAAAAAAAAAATCAGGTTTCTATGCAGTCATCTGAACGCTAACAGCCTTCAGCAGACACTATTCATTTTCTGAGGCCTGTACCCTCTGCAGGAAACTTGCTGAGTCACCTTTTCAGTACAATTGAAAGCATACATTTTTGAAGAAAATCTAGGACACTGCCTAGCCCAATGTGATATGGGTTAGAATGAACTCTACAGCATTTTTAAGCTAGCAACATCAATTACCAAGGTGACATCACTGTGTACTACTCAGACAAAAAGCTGCTTAAGATTCTAGAGTTGAGAATAAACACAAGAATGACCAGAATTAAGAAGGTTCAGTGTAGGACAACCACATCTCAAGATTTCAACATTCATACTGAAGTGTAAACAGTAGGTGTTCTGTGATAGAACACTAACCAAAACCAACTTGGAGGAAGGAAAGGGCTTATTGGATTTACAGGTTATAGACTGTAGGGAGGCTGAGACAGGACCTGAAGCAGAGACATGAAAGGATGCTGTTTACTGGCTCTTTCCAGGCTCACAGTCAACTGCCTTTCTTATACAGCCCTGGCCCATCAGCCCAGGGTGGACACTGCCCACAGAATGGGCCCTCCTATATCAATTAGCCATCGAGAAAATTCCCCAGACATGCCCACAGGCCAGTCTGGCTAAGGCAAATCTTCAACTGAATTCCTTTTTTCCGAGTATGTCAGGCTGACGACAAAACTAACCAGGACAGAGAGACTTTGGGTATTATTTGGTACTGAGTATGGGCTAAGGGGAACGGCGGAACACTTGAAAATCTTCTCAACTCCATCTGCCATGTAACTAGTGATAGTTAATAAAGCCAAATAAAAACCTCGACTATTTTTTTTCCAGGACCAGAACTCGTTGTATAGCCCAGGCTGATCCAGCCAGAACTCACAGTGTAACCAAGACTGGCTTCGACTTCCAGGTCATCTGCTTAGGCCTTTGGAGTACTGGGACCTCAGCCACTCTCTGGTGGCCAGCAGTTTCATTAACCCTCTTCACAATGTTAACACTCTGGCCTAATCACATTCTATTTGGCATTTCTATAGCCTACCTCTGATGTTATCACTCTTGTACTCAAAAAATGTCAAAAGCTGTGAAGTCTACAGACTAAATTTCAATTCTACTCTCTTTTAAGGACTTCCACAAGGCCAAGATTATCTTTCCAATCTTGGCTCCTGTGACTCATCTGATATATTCACCAACAATTCAAATCTCAAAAGGTCCAGTGCTCTGTCTCTGAAACGGTTTTCTGGATCCTTTTAACAAATGATGAAAATGTATATTGCTCCCTGTGGACAGCGCTGCTGAATTCAAATACAGCATCCTCGTTTCCTAAGATATATCTGCTGGTTTTGATTGACATTTCCTTTTATGTTCCTTCTATTATATCACTCTGCTTTGAAGTTATTGTTATTCATATGTAACTTTATTTCACATTTCACAGCCTTAAAGTAGTCTTCCTTCCTAACAAGAGACCAGAGAATATAATTTTTCTGCATGTGCATAGACCATGAAATGATAGGTATCAAAAGCTTCTTGAGCCAGGCAGTGGTGGCGCACGCCTTTAATCCCAGCACTTGGGAGGCAGAGGCAGGCGGATTTCTGAGTTCGAGGCCAGCCTGGTCTACAGAGTGAGTTCCAGGACAGCCAGGGCTACACAGAGAAACCCTGTCTGGAAAAAAAAGCTTCTTGAATGTATATTTTTATTAATTTATAGTTAAAATATATCTAGAATGGATAGCAACTACACTGGTGCCTGCCTTTATAAAAGAAAAAAAAAAGCTTCCCTATGCACACTGTTTATCCTTCCATCCATTTGCTTTTATTAATCATGTGACTGTATGACCTATAAAAAAGTATAGCTGAAATTATATGTACAGCATGAATTTAAAATGCAGCATCCCTGATGCCACAAACATTTAGGCAGGATTCTGATTTAAGAGTTTTTAACTGGTATTCCGTAAACCAATTATCAATCCAATGACTTACTAGACATTTTTTTAAAAGCCATTTTTTTTTTCCTACTGGTCACCATGACTCAAAACTCCCTTAGTTGAAAAGTAAGCAAATTTTCTGAATAGGGAGGTTAAATATATTATACCATTATCTGTTATCAAATTATTGAGGATTGTTTATCACATTAGAATAATAAAGGAAAGCCACAAAGAGGCTATGTATAGTCTCTCTAATTCTTGTTTCTTTCCTCTTCCTCCCAAGTAACTAAATTAAGTTTGTTTCACTCAAAGAACATTTGTATTAGTAAAAGAGCCCATTTAGGAATCCTAGCAGTCTGACCCAAGCCAACTAGAGCAGAAGATGGCTGTGTGAATGTTCTTACTGTCTCTGAACATCTGCCTTTCTCTCCAGTCAATGCCACTTGGCCTGAGAGGGCTGAGCAGGGGCTATTCTTGTTTATCTCTGGATCCACCCCCATGTCACAGTGCCAGCACTTATAGACAGAGTACTTCACGCTCTCAGTGCCACTATTGCAAGGCTCCCAGGCTTTGCAGGAAGCTGGTTGAACTTTCAAACCTAAAAAGGTCATCTGTACTTATTGACCTTGGTTTTGATCACAATCCATCTCCTGAGAGCATACTACCTGCTGGCACTCAGCAACTTGGCAGGTAGAAACAAAACAACAACAACAACAACAACAACAACAACAACAAAACAAAAATCCAAAAATCTAAGATCAGAAATTAGAAATGCTTGCTGATTTGATTTGACAAACTTTCTAAACTTTCTGTCTGGTGAACTTTACAGTCTTCCACAGTACTTTCACAAACAACCATGGTCTTCTGTTACACCCAACTTCTGTGGACTTTGCTGTACTGGCCCTCCAACCCCCAGTAATTGCTTATTCATTTTTACATGGTATAAACCAAATAGAAAACTTTAAGTATTTCAGGCAATGGAGGTTAATTTGTTTATTATATCTGCATAATAGTCCACAGTGTTCCCTATAAACATACACTATTATAAAATTTCCAACTTACAATAATTTTTTTAAATAGCTAGTAAATTGTATCTACCAAAAAGAGAAAAATCCAGAGTCTGAGACAGAGAAGGTGAAAAGGAATTCAATGAGATCTATTTCACCAAAATGGAAGCTGTGCCCCTCTCTTCCACAAGAGGATATGGTCTGAACTGCCTTGCAGCAATAAACTTTTCAACATCAAATGACTCCATGCCTGACTCATTTCTCCCGCTATTGCCTACCTTGGATGGAGTGTTAGGGTCTGGCACCTGTAGCTAGTGAATGCTCAAATCCAAACAGGCTAAATGGTCTAGCAGAATACCAAACTATACTTTAGACTAGGAACCCTACACTAAGACAACCCTCTCAACAAAACTGGGCTAAGAACTGTACCTATGGGACCCTGGGGTCCACCTTCTTGATCTGAAAGGCTTCTGTGTTTCCTAAAAATACCAACAGACAGTTGAGATAGAATTTCTCTCTGGGATGAAAGCTACTTTTAGTCAGTAGTTGTTCCTACTGATATAAAATCCAAAATCTACACATATCTAAGATACCCACTAGGTATTAGATTAATTGCTAAGGAAAAGCACAAATTTAGTGACCATAAATAAACCTAAATTTCCTAATTATCATCAGCAAACACTTGAGCAGTCTTCAACTCCTGTTAGGTACAGGGGAAAATAACAAAAAAGTGTCAATTATGGATTCTAACTACGTGGTGTTTACAACTGAGAACACTATGAAGCACCCAGAAGCATGGCAAGCCTCCTCTCCCAGGTGTGGTAATCCATACCTCCAATCCCAGTCCTCAGAAGCTGCAGCAACAAGGTGAAGAGGTCAAGGCCAGAGGCCTAGGCTGTGCATGAGAACTCTGTACAGGCTTTGAGGGCCTGAGTTTAGATTCCCATCGTCTTTGTTGGGTGCATACACTCTGTAAAAATGAAGCTTTCAGAGGGTAGAGACAGGTAGATCTCTAGGGCTCACTGGCCAGCCAGTTTAGCTCCAATGGGAAGCTCCAGCTTCAGTGGGGTCCCATCTCGATGAATAATAATAATAATAATAACAATAATAATAATAATAATAATAATAATAATAATAATAGCTGGGCAGTGGTGGCACATGCCTTTAATCCAAGCATTTGGGAGGCAGAGGCAGGTGGATTCTGAGTTCGAGGCCAGCCTGGTCTACAGAGTGAGTTCCAGGACAGCCAGGGCTACACAGACAAACCCTGTCTTAAAAAACCAAAAAATAATAATAATAATAATAATAATAATTGTCTTAGTCAGGGTTTCTATTCCTGCACAAACATCATGACCAAGAAGCAAGTTGGGGAGGAAAGGGTTTATTCAGCTTACTTCCACATTGCTGTTGATCACCAGAGGAAGTCAGGACTGGAACTCAAGCAGGTCAGGAAGCAG
>JADRCD010228101.1:0-37898 GCA_019843815.1 Montemys delectorum | reverse complement strand
CACACACACACTCAGACCATGTACACATGACACATATACAACATATACACACAGACACACACAGCAGAGCCAAGGTTGATTCATCATCTAGGTGGAATGAGTTGCAGAACCTTCAATTGTTTATAATGCGATTGAGCTCATCTCTTCTGCTAGTGACCTTTGGATAGGTTGAATCATTTCCTTTGGAAAGCAAAGAAGATGCCTTGTCTCTGACAAGCTCTCTTCATTGAAAATATTTCGTCCAACAGCACTTAATATGGTTTGGAAGTCCCAAACTTCCTCTAGATTTTTGTCTATTGATCTAAATAGATACCAAATAATGTTGGGAAAGCGTTGGATTTAATAGGAACATGTCTTCTATCTGAACTGAGTTGTGTCTTAGACTTTACCCAGAGCAGCCCTGCCTCCTCTGTTTTACAGGGGAATGCTGGGATGCAATAGTGCCACTGTTGAGATCCTAACTCAGCTGAGAACGGAGCCAACTCTCTACACCTCATTTAGCTGTGTTTTTGTAATCATCCTGGGTGGGCAGTAAGCACCACATTGGCACTTCCCTGAGCATTTCCAGATTTCAGTGTCTTAGTGTCAGCATGACAAAGGCTAAACCTTGGTTCAACTATGTATTACGGATGAGAACTACTTAACATCTATGTGCCTCAGTTTCCTTATTAATAACAAGAAGATCCCTAACCCTCCCCCCCCCATTTTTCACAAGGTATTTAAAACAGAGACAGCAATTTAAGTCAGTGACAGTTATTCTCATGGACTATGAGAAAGATTGACCTACTGACGTCTTAACCTAGGTTTCCTTTACTTTGGCCCTGCTGTTCCCCTCACTGTGTCCTGTTTCCCATGGTATATCTGGGGATTCTGTGTTCTGTGTTCTGTGCCTGTGGTGGAAGAAACTGAGCCTTTCACAGAGTAGGTAGTAATGTTGGCAGACAGAAGGCATGGGACCTTGGAGGCAGAGGGGAAAAAAGGAGGAGGAAGAAGTGGAAGAGGAGGAGGAGGAAGAAGAGGAGGAGGAGGAGGAGGAGGAGGAGAAGGAGGAGGAGGAGAAGGAGGAGGAGGAGGAGGAGGAGAAAGAGGAGGGGAGAGGAAGAGGAGGAATATTCTTGAAAGAGATTTGGAGCATTTGTTGTTCATTATGGCAACTGACTGCCCTTGCCAATGGTGTACTGCATGGGATGATGGCCTTTCTCAGTGATAACCACATTTTTACAACCATCCATAACCACCATCAGACAACCTGGCTGGGAGCACTGTAACCCCTGTTTTCCCTTGACTTGTTGTGTGACCTCCAATTAAACCCATCGTTTTTCTTCTTTGAACCCCCCTCCCCTTGCCTGTTCCAGACTAAATTGGTTTCTGCTGGAATTAAAACACTGTGACTCCTAGATCCTTATAATAGCTGGCAGTGAAGGCATTTTCCATGGCTGTCACATGTGATGGACAGGAAGTTGTTGCCCAAGACTATGGACTAATCAGGGCTCTAGGGCCATAGCTCCATCTGGTCCTCTGCCATCTCCCTTAGAAAGCCCATCTTCCTGCACTATCGCTATGGTAGTCTGGCTCTACCATTCTTACATTCCCTTCAACATCCCTGATAACCACTCTAGGCTTGTCCCCCAATTCTTCATTTTCTACAAAGGTCTGTCCTTTCTCCTACCTCCTCTGGGGCCTAGTTGAAAACTAGGTGTTTGTTGTTATTTTTAAACAACACGCTCATTTTTAAGTACCAAACATATTGTTTAAAATATAATACACAATGGAATAGCGTTTCAAATTATCAACAACAAAAGAATTAACATTTCAACTAATGGGTTCTGAACAGATATCTAAGTCAAAGTTCTGGACCTTACAGATAATTACAGATAAAATCCCAGTTCTTTGCCATATCAATGCCTGCCTTAGAAGCACATACCAAACCCATGAGTATATGTAAACACATGGTAAATATAAAGAAGGGAGGTTTTGTAAAGCCAGGTCTGAGGTCAAGTGATGCAGGCTGAAATGACAATGGCCTCAAATGGGTTCCCTAGCTCCCACTTCCAGGAAACTAAACATATATTTACCATCAGTATGCAACCTCAAAGGGTATGACTCATAATGACGTTAAGGTCTAGAACCTTGGCAGACCAGAGAATCTGCACTACTCCTGAGAAAACTGGCCCATAGAGAAGAATGAGGTATATGGGCCTGAGTGACTCATCCTGGATGCATCTCTTCCAGCGCTGGGCACCACTCATCCACCCATGGGCTGAAGAACACACTGGATGCTGTCGGGGATCCTCCAACTTCCATTCCTTCTTCTCTAGAGTCCTGAGAGGCACAGCTTTTCTTTGGATTATGTTGGGATGCTTGCCTTCCTCTTTTCATTATTCTCATTATTAATAAGCCTCAAATTAACTAGTGAGTGTCCTGCCCCACAATTCATCTTCCCATAGCTTTAGAACGTCAGGCTCCTCTCACCTCACCTTTACTTTCACTTATATCTTGGCCTTTTACCCAATATGGGGAAGAGGAAATCAAATAAGTGTTGGGTTGTACGTCTCCTTGGTTAAGGTTGTCTGAACCACATGTGAACACAGCATGTGTGTTGTGATCGTTACTCCTAGAGCTGCAGGTAGAGCTGGATGAAGCCCAAGAACAGGAGTGAGGCAAGAGTTGAGTTTGGAAGAGGATAGTTGCTCAGTCTGGAATTACCCAGCAAGTTAAGAGGGCTAAGGTCCAGAATAGAGCTGGGGGTGGAAAAGCGAGCCAACTGGGGTGTTCTCTCTCTCGTGGCTATTACACAAACAAAATAGCAGTGGAAACAAGGGTGGAGATGGGAGCACCACAGTCCTCCCCCTTAGCACATCAGATGTTTTTATTTTTCCAAATCATTTTTCCAGGCCTTAGTGACATTTATGCAAAAATGTTATGCTGTGTCGTAAACACAGCTTGGACTCAGTTCCAAAGTTCCAATTTCGGCTGCTCTCCCTTAGGCTCACGTACTGAGCACGTATGCATGTTGTTACGTACCCTTCATCAGCTTAAGAACTGCACAGCATTTCACTGGGTGTTGTCACCCACACCACCAGCGGGGGGTGGGGGGGTTGCCAGTTTCCAGTAACTTGGGAGCTTTGGGTCATCATTAGTATTTGAAATGTTTATACATCTGTTAAGCATTGATGCTCATGATGGGTTTTGCTTTTCCTTGGTAAGTAGAAGGGACAAGCTGACATCAATTCTTCTGTCTACCACTCCTAACTCCTCCTGCCTGAGTTCTCTGGCTTTCCAAGACCTGCACCTTCTACACGCAGGTGAATCTGGCTGTGCTCAAGTCTGAGGAATAAGTTCTGGTCTTAACTCCAAGGCAAGTTAGCCACCTTGTCTTCTGTAGGGGTTGGCCGTCCATTGTATATGCAGCTTGATACACGGCAATCACCAGCCTTAACCTCCAGTTGCCACGAATCAGTTTCCTGTCACAATGGACTGTACTCTAGAACTGTGAGCCAAAGATTAAACTCTTCTTCTTGTAAGCTGCTTTTGCTTGGTATTTCATATCAGCAATAAGTAACTAGCACACTTGGATGGAATAGATTACCAATCTATTACCAATCCATCCAGCTCTTCCAGGTGGGCCTTTGTTCCCTTTTCTCCTATTGGATCACTTTAAATGATGTCACAATTTAAGCACTTAAATCCTACCTGGGAATGAGTGCATATATTTTTTTTAATTTTTCATTTTTTTAATTTATTCACTTTACATCTCACTCACTGCCCTCTCCCAATCTCTCCCTCCCACAATCTTTCCCCCATCCTGTCCTCCCCTTCTCCTCTGAGTGGTGGGGGCCCCTAGGTATCCCCCTCACCCGGCACTTCAAGACTCTGTGAGGCTAGGTGCTCCTTCTATAATCGAGGCCAGATAAGGCAGCCCAGCTAAAAAAGCATATCCCACATACAGGCAACAGCTTTTGGGATATCCTGTGTTCCAGTGGTTTGGGACCCACATGAAGACCAAGTTGTATTTCTGCTACATATGAGCAGGGAGGCCTAAGTTCAGCCCATGAATGTTCTTTGGTTGGTGGTTCAGACTTTGAGAGCTCCAAGGGTCCCAGGTTAGTTGACTCTGTTGTCTTCCTGTGGAGTTCCTATCCCCTTCAGGACCCTGCAACCCTTCCTCTTATTCTGCCATGAGAGTCCCCAAGCTCTATCCACTGTTAGGCTGGCTGTAGGTATCTGTATCTGTCTGAGTCAGCTGCTGGGTAGAGCCTCTCAGAAGAAAGCCATACTAGACTCCTGTATGAAAACTTAACAGAGTATCATTAATAGTGTCATAGATTGGTGCTTGCCCAGGGGATGAATCTACAAGTTGGGCTGGTTATTGGTTGGCTATTCCTTCCGTCTCTGTTCCATTCCCCATGCCAATGTTTCTTGTATACAGGATACATTTTGGGTTGAAAGTTTTGAGGGTGATTTTGGTGCCTCTATTGCTCCACTGGGGTTCCAGTCTGGCTACAGGAGATAGCCTCTTCAGGTTCCATTTCCCCCAGTGTTGTGAGTCACACCCACTGATTCTTGGGTCCTCCCTTATCCCAGGTCTCTGTCATCCTGGAGATGCCCCTCACCTCTTCACCACCATCAGTTGGAGATTTCCATTCATTTTCATGGTCATCTAACCATCTTTCTGGTCCTTCCCCTTGCCTGATCCTGAACCCTCATCCCTACTCCCTTCCAGGTTATTTATAACTCTTATGACTATTTTATGCCCCCTTCTAAGTGACATCCAAGCATCCTTGATTAGGCCTTCCTTCTTGTTTAACTTCTTTGGGTCTGTGGAGTGTAGCATAGTACCTGTATTTTATGACTATTCTCTACTTACAAGTGAGTACATACCATGTCCTTTTGGGACTGGGTTACCTAACTTAGGATGATATTCTCAAGTTCCATCCATTAGCCTGCAAATTCATGATGTGTTTGTTTTTACTACCCAAATAGTACTCCATTGAGTAGATGTACCACATTTTCTTTATCCATTCTTCAATTGGGGGACATTTAGGTTGTTTCCAGTTTCTGATTATTACAAATAAAGCTGCTATTAGCATACTTGAGCAAATGTCTGTGTGGGATGGTGGGGCATCTTTTGGGTATATGCCCAGGAGTGGTATAGTTGGGTCTTGGGTCTTGAGGTAGAACTATTCCCAGTTTTCTGAGAAACCTGCCAAATTGATTTCCAGAGTGGTTGTACACATTTAAATACATACATTTGAGAAAGGGGGGAGCACACGTTGTTTTGTCTACTGAGAATGGAGTCCAAGACCTTGTGTGTTCCAGACAAACTCTTTCCCACAGATTGCCATTATCCCAGAGATAATTGATTGAGACTTCATGGTATCAGATCATAACCCAAATGTTGCCTAGGTTCAAATTCTGGCAGCTTGGTTTCCTCCTCGGAGAAGCTGAGATGACCCTTACCTGCTCCCCTGTGGCTATGAGGGTGAATCAAGGTAATCTGTTCATGACTCTTTGAATAGGACTTGACAGACAGCCAGGAATTGAGAGCTTCATGAGGTAGTGAAGGTGGCAGTAGTCTACCAATATCCTTGTCGCTGGTGGCTATTCTATCACAGTATATTAGTGACTTATCGCTGAGGCAAATATCTGGCAAAAGGCAAGGTGAGGGAGGAGAGTTTACTGTTCAGCTCACAGTTCCAGATTAGAGTCTATGATGGCAGGATGGTTGTGACAGTGGGATGTTAGGCCTGCGGTTTTCTTCATATCATGAAGCCGAGGCAATGAGTACACCTGCTCAGCTTGTTTCTCCTTTTCAGCTAGTCTAGGACTCCATTCTATGGAATAGTACCACTTACAATTAAGGTAGATCTTCTCCCTGCAATTAACCTATTTTCCTCACAGATATGGCCAGGGGCTTGTCTCCTAGGTGATGCTAAGTCTCATCGAGTTGATAATATTAACCATCACGGATAGGACTGAAAAGTAACTGATCATCTTCTCTTGTCTGCATTCATTATGGTTTTAACACTGAAGGTCCCATGTCCTAGGAATCCTCAGTCCCAGGCTAATTATAATGGTTGAACATCCATGTAAAGCTAGAGTTTTAGATGCTCTCACTGAAACATTCCACCATCTCTTTGCTTTGCAAAAACAAGCACAGAAAATACCAAGTAATTAAGAAATGTGCCCTGGTAACACCGAAGGTCAGAGGTAATGCCAACTGACCCAGAATGGAAGTTGTACTTTCCCAACAAACCCCTGTATTCCTCCTAGAGGCTGATTCGTGGTCATTTGATATCATCTTCATTTTTAATTGTTATAAAATTTACCATCTTGGCTGCTTTTTAGTGTCTGTTTCAGTAGCTGTAAGTACATTCACCATCTTGTGCAACTATCACCATCCATTTCCTGAGTTATTTTCACAACCTAGGGACGTCACTGACTTGAAATGACACAAGTGTCAGTAATGAGTGAGCAGCTTTAGCCATACACTCAGAACTGCCCCTCTGCTTCTAAATATGTCCACTGAGTACCACAAAGGACTAGCAAGCTGAGGGAGGTCATGGCGAAGAAGTCAATGTTGTAATTAATGTTTGGAAGAGAGATGAGTCCGAACTGTGGCTAGGCAGACACTCACCACTGCCCAGGACCCATGGGGCCTGGCTCTGGGAAACTCTCCCTCTGCAACCATTAGCAACTGAAGCCAAAAGGAATTGTGACAGTTTATTTCCAATTCAGACAGAATTCTAAGCACATGACCCACCTTTCAACTCTTCTCAGATTCTGACCTAACTAGGTCTGGTACCAGGTTCTTTGTAGACTGCAGATGCCCAGAGAGTGGAAACGTTGCCTCTCTATGCCTGTTCTTGATCATGCAAGCCTCAGAGAAGAACATATAGCTTAGCAGTTTGACACTGTGTAGTTCGTAGCAGAGGAACATAGAGAAAATAATTATTGAGATCTATTTGTTATATAGCACTTTGTACCTAATGCTGAACTGAGGTACACGAAATTCTCCCCACAGCCTAATGTGTAGGTCCTCTCTTCTTTTGGTGGTCCTGTATGTCTACTAATGCAAACTAAAGCCACATTTCCTTTCTCTGATCATTGAAAAGCTGGAGTCAATTCAGAGGAGAATAATGAGGCTCAGAAAGAGAGCAAGAGGGTGGTTTGGATGCTATGCAATCAGAACACATTATTACCCACAGAGGGGTTCGAAGATGGATAAAGGACAAGAAGCTTCTGGAGAGCATTTCCTGTTTATCACTAAAACATAAGCAAAAAGTGACTGGCATAGTGACCTTAGCCAGGATGGTTTATAATCAGTGTGGAATCTGTGCGCATCCTGGGTTTCCCCCGCTTAACTAGTTTACTAGTGATGAGTCATTTTATCTGGCCTCACTTTGCCATCAAGGACTCATCTCCCAAGAAATCCAACGTCTACTGCCTGGTCTGCATTTATGTTTGTGTTTTGCTTACTCTCCTCTTCTGCGGATTGTGGTTTTCCGGGAGAGAAGTCAATGCTACTTTAGCAGAAAATGGAAAACCCAGCTGTTCAATAGATGATAAAGCCTATTTCCTCTTCGGTTTTTTTTTTTTTTTTCAAAAGATGTGCTTTTCAATCACCCGAAAGGAGGGATTGTCATGCTTGAGACACCAGACTTTCCAAATCCGTGCCTCACGAGCATCAGGGGATGTTTGCATGCTTTTTGCTTCCAGTCTTGATGGTGTCAGTCTTCTATGCCATTGAGTTCAAGTTCACCAGAGAGGAAATATGAGCTAAGTAAAGTGGGCTGTTCACTGATTGCTGCAAGTGGGTTTGCAAGGGCAAACATTCACTTGGATGTTTGCCCTGTGTACATGCATTTGTTCAAATATAGTTCAGCGTTTACCACACTCCAAGTACCCCTCCCCATGCCTTTACCACAATATTGGCTTTGAGAAGAAAGCCTTTACTTTTTTTTTTTTTTTTTTTTTTTTTTTGGTTTTTCGAGACACGGTTTCTCTGTGTAGCCTTGGCTTTTCTGGAACTCATTCTGTAGACCAGGCTGGTCTCCAACTCAGAAATCTGCCTGCCTCTGCCTCCCAAGTGCTGGGATTAAAGGCTTGCGCCACCACTGCCCGGCGCCTTTACTCTTATCACTCTGACACTGCATCTTTGCCAGCTCTCTTTAGTCCCACCATTTACTTCCAGAAACATACCTGAACTCCTCCCTCAGACAGGTGGGTATCCTTAGAAAGTCTCCTCTCTTGTGCTCTGTAGCATCCCTTTGTACTTGGGAACTTGCATAGCCAAGGAATCTGACATTCTGTCTTACTCTCCCTAGTTTTCCAGGGCCTTGGTGTGGTGTGGACTCTGTAAACACATATCAAGTAAAGGCAAATATCTATGTGTGAAGAGAGTGCACTTTCAAGGCCACTTCCCCTGGGAAGGCATCCTAATCCTTCCACCCTAGAAGGCATCCCTCTAGGTACACACACGAGCATACACACACACACACACACACACACACACACACACACACACACACACACGGGCTGTGCCTTTACTTAGCACTTGAGAAGTGCGCATTGAGGGCAAGTTGGCAAGAGATTGAGTTGTTTGTCCACAGTATTACAAAGTAAAGCCTCCTTTCCACTCTTAGCCCAGGAGAGTTCTTTCCCTTCTGCTAAAAACACAGCAGTTTGAAAATTCTGGGAAGAACATGGATTCTCATGTAGAATCATTTGCACAATGTCTTTTACCTTCCATTAAGAAGAGAGTTTCATGGAAGAGTGTGTTACTACTTTGAGGATCATAGACATTCAAATATCTCTTTGAAACATTTGGAGTTGTTTGAGTTTTTATGGTTGTTGCTTGGTTCTTCTGTAAGGTGAGAGCTAGACGAACCAGTCTTTTAAAACCATCTGTATTATAGACAGAGATACAAAGGCCTACATAGAACAGTTCATCAAGACAAGTCAGTCACCGTGGACAGTATCTCACTTGTGTTCCTCTTGAGTACGGATATTGTGAGATCTGAGCAAATTCTAAAACAGCGAGGTTTAGTGGTTGAGCCTGATATGCGGGGAACAGGGATGAATGATAGGTTTCATGAACAAGCCCAGAAGCAGAACACTGCTCTTCTCTTCTGCTGCTGAGTTGTCCATCCTCTCTCTCTGGATGGAGCATTTCAAGGACCGAGAAGTGTTCGGCTCTGAATATGCCCTGGGCCTAATCTTCACCTTCTTTTTGTCATATTTATGCATGATATGATTGAAGAATGTTCAAATAGTTGAGGAATTATATTCTAGGACTAGAAAGAAAAGAAAACACAGGAAATTCAGCAAACCTGGATTTCACTGACTTGGTTAGAAGTCCCGTGAGAATAGTGGACTGACACTGTGGCTGCCATAGCCCTTCATACAATCCTTGACATCTAGTGAAAGTTCCTCAGTTTGAGTTTTTTGAGTTACACCTACGTATGACTGCTTCACTAGCTTGTCAGACTGTAGTGAGGAGAAAATAGCAAGGCTTCCCTATGACTCATGAAGTAATACACACCTATCTGGGAAGACAATATCAATCCCCTAAATAGTATATCCCACGCCACGGGAATCAGGACCAGGGCGGGTGATGATGGGAACTTGGTATGTCTACCTTATGTTTGACTTCCTTTTCTCTTCATTCATTTATTTATTCACTCTACATTCCCATAGCAGCCCCTCCCTCCTCTTCTTCCATCCCCACCCTCCCAAGCCCCTCTCCCCATCACCCGCTTCCGTGGGAAGTGTCCCATGGCTACCACCCTGCCCTGGCACATCAAATCACAGCATCCTTAACTGAAAAAGACAAAGCAGAACTGAAGCACATATGATAAAAGGTATTCATTTCTTCTGGGTGATGGGTGTGTGGATATTTGTTACATTGACTTTTATGATATTCTGAGCTTTGAGTTTTTGAATGACCATATTATTATTACATTATTAGCTATTCTAGTTTTAGTTTGGGGTCCAATGTTAGGAACTACCAATGTATGCCGAGTAGTTTTACATCAACATGACACAAGCTAAAGTCATCTGAAAGGAAGAAACCTCAATTAAGAAAAATGTGGCCCTAAGATCTGGTTATAAGGTTTTGTTTTTTGTTTTGTTTCTTTTGTTTTCTCTTCTTTTTAAGTTGTGATTGATGTGGGAGGCCCAGCTCATTGTGGGTGGTGCCATTCCTGAACTGCTGATCCTGGGTTCTTTAAAAGAGCAGGCTAAGCAAGCCATGAAGAGCAATCCAGTAAGCAGCACCCCTCCATGGCCTCTGCATTAACTCCTGCTTCTAGGTTTCTGTCTTACTTGAGTTCTTGTCTTGGTTTCCTTCATTGATGTATTATGGTGTGGAAGTGTATGCCAGATAAACCCTTTTTCTCCTCAACTTGCTTTTGGTCATGATGCCTTATCAAAGCAATAGTAACTCTAACTATGACACATGGGGACTCTCAGGTCTGGTGACTCTAGATTTAGAAAAACTGGTAGGTTTATAGTCATAGTATGCAACCATGAAACAACAGAGATAGAGACAGCCTTAAGAGAGGTGAGCAAAGAGTAGAACTGAGAAGAGACCAGGGACAGTTTAAATGTCCTCTGGCTTTACTCCATTTTCTCAAAAACAGTTTATCACCACTCTCAGAGCTCCCAGAGTCTTGCTAACTTTTTCCGTTTACTGAAGCTGAGTGGCAAGTAAAGGAAAGAGGTGTGTTTAGGTCACAGTTTTGGAGACAAAAAGTCCGAGTCAGGCTAACATACTAGGTTGGCCTCCGGTGAAGGTCACCATATCTATGTCACAAGATGATGGATGACACGATGTTAGTAGCATGTGTGAAAGCAAGAGATCACGTAACAAGACAAGACATGAAAGAGAAATTAGAAAGTAGCCTTTAACAAGCCACTCTTACAGAAGCTACACAATTCCTATGAGACCTACTTTTTATCTCTCTGGGCACAATTCTCCTGGTGACCTAATTACCTCCCTCTGGCTTCCCCCAGCCCTTCTGCTTAAAGGTTCCATGACCTCCAAACACCTCTACTTTGGGGAGTAAGATTCCATCTTAGAAAACCGTTGGAGATAAAATACAGCACCTGGTGGCCAAGGCTTTGTTCTTTGCCTCTGGCTGCTCCAGAGATCAAACCAATTCAATACAACAGCTCTTCCTCTCAGTCAGTGTTAGCCTTTAAGCCTTCTGGTGTGTTCCAAAGCTTTAAGCTTTCCATGCAATACAGAAACACACATTATCAGAAACCATACTCTAGGAATATGTCCAGCCTTCTCTTTAAACTACTGGGGGAAAGGGCTTGGAGGTTAAACATCCTAAGCCCACTGGATCAACCTTTTATGATCCATCTCCAATCCAAAGTCAGATGCAAGACTATACCAGGACTTGGAAAAGATTTCATGCCCTTGAGCTGACCACCTAACTCAAGCCTAGGAAAATATTAGGGGACAAGGGACACTATTCCTCTCTAAAACAATAGCCCTTGGCCTTCGCTGAAGATTTAGCAGCAAATTCAAGACCACAAGCACCAACATGGCATCAGCTCATGAAAAGTCATGAGAACATGAGAAACTGTGAGAAGACCATAGTTACTAAAGCACTGCAGGGAAACACAGAGAAATCAAAGCAGAAACCTGGCTGGAAGCCTCATTCCTGCTGGTTAGCCCTCATAGCACCAGAATACGCTAGGCTGCCTACTTGGGGAGAAATGTCACCAACTCAGTTATGGACCTTGAATGCAACACTCCTTCCTCATAGCCCAAGGAAGATGTACCCATCACTGCAATAGTGGCAATTCTGTTATAGAGGTTTTAAAAAACACTTTCAGATTTGAGGCCCACTCCACAGGAAGGAATTCACATCCGGTAGTATAAACCCAGTCAAAAGCCCGTGTCAGGGAAAGTAAAAGGCCCCAGTCCAGGGGAAGCTACTCTGTTGCTTTGCCAAAAGGAAATGATGAGCTTGTCAGATTGCTTTCTAATGATGATGATATAGTCAAAGAGAAGTGATGCTATCAGCTTTGACCAGAGAAGTTTCTTTTTTGCAGTGGGTGGAAGTAACTCCAGAAGCTCTAAACTGGTCACAGTGATAAGAAGAAAATAACAGTTGAAAACTCAGTCATAAACTCTATTTCCAAGCCTCAGCTCAAGATCCATCGTAGAAAGGGGAGCAAAAAGATGTAAGAGCCAGAGGAAGGAGGAAGAGTCAGTGAAACACTGACTTCTGAGCATGGCACAGCCGTTTACTCTTGAACTTACACTAACTGTAATGATCAGCACAAGGCCGAGCCTACTAATATTCTGTCATGCAAAGGAGAGAGCCTTACAAGGCTCCACCCCACCTGAGGATTTATAGATAGCTAATGGTTACTGTGAGGAGGAGAAGAAGAGACATTTTCTTCAGTATGGCACTAGTTGGGTACCCCATGTTCTGTAAACAACCTCAGTGAAACACATCATGCTGTTTAAAAAAGAAAAAGAAAAATACATGAAATGGAAATGAAGAAAGAGATCAAGGAGCAGAGAGATCCAGGTCTAGGGGATCGGATGCCCTCCTCTGTATACATGTGGCAGATGCACAGATACAGGCACACATATACATGTAAAGCCCCTACGAGGAAAACAATCATATGTACAAAAAGGCTAAAGAAAAGCAGAGCAAAACACTAGTTGTACTTTTAAACCCATGAGCACAACAAAGAAATTAAGATGGAAAAGTCTAAATGTTCCAGCTCTCAGACAATACAAGTGTTCCCAGATGGGTTGGTTCCATAAATAAATTATGATAAATTAAAGGATTCTATGCATATGATCTCATTTGGCAGAAATAAAAATCACGTGAACATATATATACATATATACATTTATATGATCCAAATGACATACTATGTGCTAATGATTTTTCATCTCAGGGCAGAATCACAGGCTTTCTCTGTATTTACATATTAAAACATATAATGCTTCTGTAAAGCACTAGTGCCATGAATATCTTGAATTTTTATGTATAAAAATATCTCTAGCTTGTTTTCATATTTTAAACAGCTTGGAGATCTTTCAAAATGCCTAAAGCTCAGCTTCAGCCCAGATGAATCAGGTTTAGGATGTTATATACTTTTGAATATCCCTGGTTGTTTCTTTTGGAGACCACTGATGTACATGTTTGTACTCCAGAACGTCCTACCTGAGTCAGGCATTGGTATTGAGCTTGTCCTGTCAGAAGCCATCTCATGTCACTGCAGATCTATGGAACGAAGCTTTGTCTTCAACATCAGGGCCCCCAGATGTTTCTAGGGTAGTCTATAGTCTGAGAAGCCCTGATATAAAGCATGCTCTGTTTTCAGTTCTGGTCATCTTCATTGGGTGAGGGGGACATGCTGGCATGCTGGTAACTATAGCTTCATGTGGGCAGCCTCAGTATTTTCGTTAAATGGGTACAGTAGCTGGACAGAGTGGGTCAAACCTGAAACACTAGCCCTTAGAGAGACATGAGGATTGCCAGTAATTTGAGGACAGACTGAGCTACAAAGAATGAGTCCTAATTACAGTTTGGGCTACATCGTCTCAAAAAGAGTAATATAACAACAATTCTGTTTTTTTTTTTAATTTTATTATGACTATATGCCTGAAATTTTTTTTTGATGTTCACCTTCTGTTATGTACACATGACTTAGAAACTCCGAGACATTGCCCTGGCCTTTGTGACTATTCTTCGAACATTTTGCATAGTTCTATGCCTTCCTTAAGCCAAAGTGAAACCGCCTTTACTTCTGTACACAATCATCAGACCTTTATGGAAACACTGGAGTGTGTGTGTTGATGCTGGTAGGGAGACAGACAGACAACCTATACTGCTGGTTATAGAAGCTTTTAACTGTATTAGAAGCTTCCGCGTGTCCCCAATAACTCTGAAACAATGGGGAACATGAAGGCTTTGTGAGATGGTCTGGTGATTCAGATGTGGGAGTGGTCATCGCTTCCTGCTACTGGAACTGCAGACATTGTCATTAAGGAAATGTGTTCTGTGTCAAAGGTCAGTGGAGGAAAGCTTCCCAGGGTAGCTCTCATCGTTGGAGAGAGCTAACGATGGTGGTCAATACCCGGTGGTAAAAAAAAAAAAAAAATTGGTTCACGGATTCTAGAGGTCTTTACCAAACTTCAGGGAAGCCTCTAAGAACCCTGGGAGAACCAGACACTAAAGTATGGAGACTCTTCTGCCCTGTGTTTTCCCTTGTGCCTCTTTCATCCTCTCATGTTAACTAGTTCTCTTGGCATGCTAGAAACATGAGTATAAAATATGAAAGGCTACTTTTGAGAGGGGAATCCCAGACACAGGGTACTTGAATCAGAGTAATCAGCAATGTGCTGTGTGCAGATGCAGCACAGATCGGACTCAATGGTTTATTATTTTTAAGTCGTTCTGTTGGTTAATTTTATATCAACTTGACACAGCTAGAGTCATTTGGGAAGAGGGACTCCCAATTGAGAAAATGCCCCCATAAGATTGGACTATATATAAGGGCAGTCAAAAATCTTGGAAGACAAGGTCCTTTATTAATGATTGATGTGGGAGGAAGTAGCTCACTGTGGGCAGTGCCACCCTGGGCAACTGGTCCTGAGTTGTATAAGAAAACAAATGGAGCCAGCCAGGGAAGCAAGCCAGTAAGCAGCTTTTCTCCACGACTTTTGCTCCAGTTTCTGCATGCAGCTTCCTCCTTGGAGCTCCTGCCTGGCCTTCTCTCAGTGAAGGACTGTGATCTGAGAGTTGAAAACTGAAATAAACCTTGGCCTGCCCAAGCTGCTTTTGGTCATGGTGTTTGATCACAGTATAAACCCTAACTAAGGCAGACATGAAATCAAGAGAGGAGTAAAGAGGTGTTGGGGCGGGGGCGGGGCGGGGGCGGGGGGAGGGGAGAGACCTAGCAAAGGGCGAGGGGAGAATGTGGGTTGAATACAATCAAAATACATTGTATGCATATATGAAAACCTCAAAGAATTTACTTAAAATATTATATTTAACATGATAAGCTAGGTAAGAAAAGGAGGAACACCTGTGTCATAGTTGGTGATCATTGAAGCTTGATATTAAGAGCATAGTGGTTTCCTATGTTGTTATATTTTGGAAAGTTTGTTGCTATTGTTTCAAGACAGTGACTCACTACATACACTGGCCTAGAACTCACAGAGATCTTTCTGCCTCTGCCTCCCAGTGTTGTCACACCCAGCTTATTTTGGAAAATTTCTTTTTGTTTTGTTTTGTTTTGTTTTGTTTTGTTTTGTTTTTTTCAAGACAGGGTTTGTGTAGCTCTGGCTGTCCTGGAACTCATTCTGTAGACCAGGCTGGCTTCAAACTCAGAAATCCACCTGCCTCTGCCTCCCAAGTGCTGGGATTAAAGGCGTGTGCCACCACCACCTGGCAGAAAATTTCTTTACATAAAGGAAGAACTCCCAGGGAAGGGATCTTGACAGCTATCTCTCTACTGGGTCTCATTTCCTCAGACCATTCCAACTATATGCTCCATGAGTAAATCACCTGACCAAAACCCAGCTCTCAATTATCTCCTGTTCCCGCCCTTGTTTTATCATCTACTCAGCCATGCCAGCTAACGTCTCTGAACCATTCTCTCCAGATGCTGTATCTTCCTGATCCCTCTATCAATTCTCCCACTAAAACCTGCCCCACTTTTGCTCCCTGCTGCCAACTCACTATACCAAGCAGTATCCTTAAGTGGCCTCAAAGTCCAACCATCTCACATGACACTTCACAATTTTTTATTATTATTGTTGTTGTTATTATTATACGTTAATCTTTTTTTCAGTCCAGTCATTATCCCCCTCCCAGTCCACCCACCAACAGTTCTTCATCCCATTCTTCCTCCCCTGTCTCCAAGAGGATGTTCCCACCATTCCTCTACCCAACCAGATCACCCCACTCCCTGGGGCATCAAGTCTCTCAAGGGTTAGGTGCATCTTCTTACACTGAAGCTAGACTAGGCAGTCCTCTGCTGTATATTTCTTGGAGGCCTCATATCAGCTGGTGTATGCTGCCTGGTTGGTGGCTCAGTATCTGAGAAATCTCCGTGTTCTGGGTTAGTTAAAACTGCTGGGTGTCCTATGGGGTTGCCCTCCTCCTCAGCTTCTTCCAGTCTTTCCCTAATACAACCACAGGGATCCCCATCTTCTGTCCATTGGTTGGGTGTAAGTATCTGCATCTGACTCTTTAAGCTGCTTGTTGGGCCTCTCAGAGGACTGCCATGCTAGGCTCTTGTTTATAAGCACACCACAGTATCAATAATTGTGTCAGGCCTTGGAGTTTCCCCTAGAGCTGGATCCCAATTTGGGCCTGTCACTAGATCTCCTTTCCCTCAATCTCTTCTCCATTTTTGTCCCAAAGTTCTTTTAGACAGAGACAATTGTGGGTCAAAGTTTTTGACTGTGAGGTGGCAACCCCATCCCTCTACTTGATGCCCTGTCTTTCTACTGAAAGTGGACTCTACAAGTTCCCTCTCCCCACTCTTGGGCATTTCATCTAAGGTCCCTCCCTCTGAGCCCTGAAAGTCTCTCACCTCCAGGTCTCTGGTACATTCTAGAGCCCCCCCCCAACCTCCCACCTCCCGAGGTTGCCTGTTTCCATTCTTTCTGTTGGCCCTCATGGCTTCACTCCTGATCCCCCCAAAACCTGATCATGTTCTCCCTTTCCTCTCTCTGTCCCCTCCCCCAAACTCTCTCTGCCCCCTACCACCACCCCTGTGATTGCTTTCTTCTCCCTCTTAAGTGAGATTGAGGCATCCCCACTTCCTCCCTTCTGCTTGTTAACTTTCTTGAGTTCTGTGGATTGTACCCTGGGTGTTCTGTACTTTTTTTGGCTAATATCCACTTCTTAGTGAGAACAACCAAATCCTCTTTACACTCATCCACTACCCATCTTCAGCAGTGTCTCCCATAACTAAAGGTGATTTTAAATGTGTCCTGCCATTTGCACACATGTACAGGGTGTACTTTAGCAACTGCTATTTCTCCCATGTGCATGCATTGGCCTAATTGTATCACATTGATCTTAAGACCCACCTCCGTCATAGAAAACCTTCTCCCACTTCTGCAGCAGTCGTCACTCCCTCTTTTGTGCTGTCGGAGACATCCTTTCAGGATGGCACTTCTAATACCATGCAGTAATTATCTTTTCACATTCATATTCTCCTTCGCAGCAGACGCTGTTTTAATCACAAAGAATATATCTCCTGCATAAAAAGCAATGCGAGATATTTTTTAAAAATAAATTGGAAAGCTATAAAAGGATAATGGTCTATTTGATTACTAACGACTCCCCAAATTCTGGTCCCATCATCAACTGAGGATTCAACATGGACCCAGGGAAAGGGAGCTCTCTCTTGAGCAGCTCCGTGAAAGGTCTTCTTAATCCTGACCTTTAAACCCTTTTCTCCTGAAGTCCTTAACCACCCAGAGAACTCAGGCTTCTCAAGCCAGCTCTCCTCTCTCCTCTTGTGTGTCTCAGTAGCCCGCCTAGAATTCTTTTGAGAATTCCTCACTGGGCATGGCTCTGAGAGGCTAAGCCTCTGGGCATGCTCCATCTTGCCTCAGCCTCTATGAATCCGTGATACTAGAGTGTCACACAGCATAAGGTGTGGCCTGAATTAAAGCAAGGTATCAACAAAGGATGAGTAAGATGACAGAAGAAGCAAGGGTGCAGCTGGTATTGCCTAACAGTACAGTTTTTCTTAGCAAAGCTCACCACCCATGCAAAAGAACAAAGGGTGTTCTTATCCAGAGCCAGGGACTGGTAAAGGAAGGGAGGGTCATAGAGAAGAGAACCCTTTTAACTTCCATTCTCCCCAATCTTACCATTAGCACATAATCTTCAGAACAGTCCTTCACTCTCTGAAGACATTTAATGTGAGTTTTTTCTATAGTACATCTTCCTGGCTACTCTCAGAATGTATTCCTTTTTCTTGTCTATCATTTCTCCCCATCAAGTATTGTGAAAGTCCCAGACAAAGTCCCAGACACCATTCACATTATCCACCAGATACATTGCTTAACATTTGATGTTAAGAGACTTCAGTAGGCGTTACACACGGGAAGAAAATAAGCCTTATCTTGGTAGACTCTCAGTGTAAGTGCCAATGATGCTCTTTCTTGTGTCATGGAAGACGAGAATGATCAGAGATCTATTTTTTTGCCTAGAAGAGTTGGGGAGCTAAGTTGGGAATTAAGGGGATAATGTGCAAGGCGTCCTTTCTAGATTTTCATTCCAAAAGAAAAGACAGTAAAATTAAAGCTGGGGAGACTTAGTAATGATTTTAAAAGTTATATCTATCATTTCCAAATATTGGGAGTCTGTGAGTGAATCCATTGGAAATAGTAGCTGTTTTAGTTACTTTCCAGCTGCTGTGATAAGACACTGTCTTAGTTAGGGTTTTGTTTGTTTGTTTGTTTTGTTTTGTTTGTTTGTTTTGCTGTTAAGAGACACCAAGGCCAAGGCAACACTTCTAAAGGCAAACATTTAATTGAGAGCTGGCTTCAGAGGCTTAGCCCATTAACATCATTGTGGGAAGCTTGGCAGCATGCAGGCAGACATGGTGCTGGAGAAGGAGCTAAGAGTTGTACATCTTGATCTGAAGGCAAGATGGAGGAGTCTGTCTTCCATGGACATCAGGGAGGAGGGTCTCTTCCACACAGGGTTGAGCCTGAGCATAGGATGAGACCACAAAGCCCACCCCACTGTGACACACTTCCTCCAATAAGGCTATACCTTTTAGTAGTACCACTCCCCATGGGCCAACCATTCAAACACATGAGTCTCTTGAGATTGGGGGGGTCACCTATTCAAACCACCACAGACACCATGACCAGAACAACTTATTAAAGTAAGAATTTAATTTGATGTTACAGTTTCAGAGAGTTAGAATCCATAATGATTGAGCAAAGGCATAGTGGTAGGAACTGCTGAGCACTCACATCATATCCACAAGTAGGAGACAGAGAGATCTCTGTATGGAAAAGCCATGGACTTTTGAAATCTCCAAGCCCTACTTGTGATACACCCTCATTATTCAAAGATAATGTCTGCCCTTCTGGTTCTGACATTTGGGCGGTATTACCCACCAAGCTGAGAACACGGAAAGCATGATCTGGGAAGACAGGAAGCTGAGGGTGAATATCTGCAATGGAGGGTCCTATAGACCATTGCAGAGGCAATGTCTCCAAGGCAAATGTAGTAGGAGATGAAAGATGTAAGAAAAGACACAGGCTGTTGTTCAAGACTTGAATGTTGATGTTGCCTAGGGAGAGACCCATGAATGAGAGCACACATCTGCATGCCATCTGTGAGATGTGGTGTGAAAGCAAACTGCTAAGAACCGCATCTGCCTCCCACCGGCCCCTTTCACTACAGCTCATTTTACTATAGCTCTTTTGAAATAAGTAAATCTGTATGAGTTCAGGTGTCTGGTGGCTTTAATGTACAAATGAACATGCAAAAGGAAAGCACCAGGATATTCATGGAGAACAAGAATAGCTTTCAACTCTGCAGCAGTTTTGATGTTATTGTGATAAGCCCTTAAAACTTGCTATCCCTGCCAGGCCATGGTGGCACACACCTTTAATCCCAGCATTTAGGAGGCAGAGGCCGGCGGATTTCTGAGTTCGAGGCCAGTCTGATCTACAGAGTGAGTTCCAGGACAGTAAGCTCCAGGACAGCCAGGGATACACAGAGAAACCCTGTCTCAAAAATACAAAAAGAAAAAAAAAACTTGCTATCCCTGAGTTAGTCTCTTCTCATTATCAGGGAAATATAGTCAGGGAAAATCTTTCCAAGACACTTCATCTGCTGATGGATCTGTAAAGGGTCTGAGATTTGGTGGAAGGTGGGGACCCAGTGTCTCTTGGCATTACCAATTGGCTGGAAAGATAAAAACAAAAAAACAAAAAGAGACAAACAAAAAAAACCCTATAAAGATAGATGGAAACACAGACAGACAACAGCTAGAGAGTCACACAGACAGGTAAACGGATGATGTCAAGCAAAGGATTCTTTCCACTTATCAAAACTTGAGGCTTACTATCGCTTCCTGGGGTCTCAGAAGTGGGTAGGAAATAAATTTTCTGACCTGTCTCTTTGCATAAAAGCTCCTTGTCATGCTTCAGGGCACACCAGACAGGTGCATTCCATAATTACTGCCTTGCTCTGTCAAGTAGCATCAATTAACCAAGCTGCCTCTTGTGTATCATCACAGTGCCCACATTTACAGCCTTTGGCACATTCACAGTGCTCTTTAATCAAACTGTGTGTGGGCTCACAATCTATGTCTCTCAACATATGTGGGACATCAGACATTTCTGTTCACTGGACCTCCCGGATGGCTAGGAAGGCAAGGAACAATTGCATAACGACAGCATCTGAGAATTATGTGGCACTTGGGAGGCTAGTGGCTGATGAACATTCTCCCTGAAGCAAAGGTGATGGGTGACTGGGGTGCTATGTCACTGGACTACCAGCATATCATTCTCTTAAGTTCAAAGGTCTGAAGATAAGCTTGCACCATCAGGCTATCCAGGCAAGAGCTACCGCTGATCTGCTAAGCAGAGCCATCTCTGGTTCCCTTGCTTTTTAATTTTGTTTGTTTTTGGAGCCAACGTCTTTTGTCCTTTGTAGCCCAGACTGACCTCAAACTTACTGTATTGCTAAGAATGACCAAATGATTTTGAACTGCTGCTCCTACTTTCAATTCCCAAATGCTGGGAGTACATATGTGTGCCACCACACCCAGTTTGTGGGGCTCTATAGATCCAACACAGGGTTTCCTAAATGCTACTCAAGCTCTATACCAACTGAGCTACATTCCCAACCTTCTCCTGGTCTCTTGATTGAAGAGAGGCAATGAAAATGAGGATGCATTATCTGAATCTGGTCTGCAAAGGTTCCAGCATGACTGTGATTGTCAATTCTGACGGTTCTATCTTCTCTTTGTGAACGAATGCATAATGTGACATTCTGACTTCGCAGCAGCCCCAGAGAACTTCTGACATAAGACACATCAGCCAATGCTTTCAGTCCCATCTGCTTGGCACAGTTCTGCATGTGGCTATGATACACAGTTTTCCTCATCTAACTAACTCTCACATCTGAGAAAGAATACAGACAGAAACTACATCTCTCTGCCATTCTGTGTCCCATTCCAGAGAACAGAACCCGAGTGCTTGTCCCAGTTTTCCAGTAATTCTTTGTAAATCATAAACTATACCCCTAACATTTGTTGTAGATTTAGAAATTATTTGAACATGAGTGCTAGATTTATTTTTAAGTGATTTCTGGATTACATATGAACCCAGATAAATGCAAACTGGGTGATGTTTTCTTCTGCTGCTTTAATAATGAACAAAATACTTGTCTTACGCTCTGTAATTAGATAAACAATCTTAAAGGAAGATAACTTGTGCTGCAGCTCCCTCACAGAGCCTGGCATGGTTTTATATATGCCATATACAAAATCCTTTGTATGTTTGTACATGCATGGGAAGGCTCTAGAACGACCTTCAGGTATCATTCACAATGTTTTCCACTGTGTCGTGTGAGACAGAGACTCTCCCTCCGATCTTGTTGATATTGGAAGCTTGTTGATTCAACTAGGCCAAGACCAGAGAGATCCAGAGATCTGTGTGCCTTCACTTCCCCAGGGCTGGCACTAAAAGTACACAGCACTATGCTTTGCCTTTTACATAGACGCAAGGCATCCAGTTCGGATATGGATGCTTCCAAGGCAAACATCTTGCCAAATGAATGTCTCTCTAACCCTCCAAAGTCCCTTTTTAATGAGTAGCTGATAGCTTAACTGGGGCCTCACTGCTACCTGACATACGGCCACACACATGGTTGCACTCACCAAGGCACAATTCGAAGCCTAAGCTTTCCGTTTTAGCCCTCTCAATCTTTCTTCATCCACAATTTTCAGTAAACAATTGCTCACACAACTGTCCAGCCAGGTGACAAAGTCCAGGTCCCTTGCCATATGCTCTGTCCGTATGTGGATCTTGAGTGTCTCCACAGTGCATGTGTTGCAGGCTTGGTTCCCTATTAGGAAGTGGTGGATCTTTTAAGAGATGAGCTTTAGTGAGAGTCCTTCTGGTTGCTGGAGGGTTACCCTTGAGTAGCCTTGCGGCACTGTAGCCTCCCCATCCCCTCCCCCACTTCCATCTGTGAGTTGAGATGTCTGTCTCCCACCTCACCAGACAGGACTCACTGCCTCGTTACAGAAGCCAATGATCGTAGACTGAACCTCTAAAACCGTGAGCCAGAATAGATCTTCCCACTTTATAAACTAAGGGTCTTGAGCGTTTGTTATAGAGGTGTGAAGCTAGTTTGCACACTGTTGTCACTTTTCTCTTCTTGCTTACACCTGACTATGCAAAATGCCTCTTTTGGCCGTTGCCCCTCCCTCCTCCCTGCACTTCCACGCTTGTACTTCCCTGCTCTCCTTCTCTTCCCATTCTCACAGGCAGCTGTCTTAGTTAGGGTTTCATTGCTGGGAAGAGACACCATGACCAAGGCAACTCTTGTAAAGGCAAATATTTAGTTGGGGCTGGCTTACTGTTTCAGAGGTTCAGTCCACCACCACCACCACCACCACCACCACCACCACCACCATCATCATCATCATCATCATCATCATCATCATCATCATCACCACGGCAGAAAGCATGGCAGCGTCCAGGCAGACGGCACTGAAGAAGTTGCTGAGAGTTCTACATCTTGATCCGAAGACAGCCAGGAGGGGATTTGCCTGGGCATAGTAAGGAAGGGATTCACCTAAGCACGGTGCATGGTGAATTCACCTCAAAGCCCACCTCCAGAGGGACACACTTCCTCCAACAAGGCCACACCTACTCCAATAAGAACAAATATCCTAATAGAGCTGTTTCCCATGGTTTAAGCATTCAAACACACAAGCCTAGGGGGGGGCCACGCCTGTTTAACCACCACAGCAATGCTTCTCAAATCTTCAGTTGCCCCTCTCTGGACCCCTCTTCCCACCAAAATGTCTGTCTTCTATCACAGAAAAGAAATGTCCTTTCCGAAGCAATGAAATGTAGCAGTGTCTCTTCTCATGTAATGGAAGAGTATTTGACCCAGATTGGTATCCATCTGAAATTCAAGAACATGTCATCATTTGGAAACAATCCTTGAAGATTTAGTTCATTAAACCTAGACAAAAATGACTGTAGATTCGTGGCCTAACAATGACTGCTGTGTACAAAATCAGTTTGACATGACTCCAGGCATCTTACCAGCATAACTGCTCCCAGAATAATACTAGTTGTTTTATGGTTTCTCAGAAAACTGTAAGCAGAGCCTTACATTGAAGTGTGCATAGTATGCTATAAACGAGCGACCCATGACCCCATTCCTCACTAAAAATCTCAGATAAATATATTTATCAAGGGTTGGGGTGGCACTTCTTGGATAGTGCTTGCATGAGCCCTGGGTGTGGTCTTTAGCAACACACACACATATACACACAGAGACAGAGACAGACAGACAGACAGACACACACACACACACACACACACACACACAGGCAGACACACACAGAACCGTCATCAGGATTTTTATTAAGCAAGCAATACATGCCTTGTTCTTCTAACATATACCCTACTTGATCTCTAATCTTGAAGTTAACTCATCATCCAAATGGGTGTAGTGGTGTGACTTTCATTCTGTTGAACATGTTCTAAGATGGTGGTGGGTCTTTTAACACTTAAATCAAGTATCTTGGGCTGGGTATGTGATTCAGGCAAGAGAATGCTTGCCTACATGAGACTTTAGGTTTAGTCCTCAGCACTGCATAATAAGCTACAAATGATATACCTGTAATCCCAGCATTTAGGAGATAGAGACAAGAGGGACAGTAGTTCAAGATCACCCTCAGCTACACAGAAAGTTGAGGGCACCCTGGGATATATGATATCCTGTTTCAAAAATAATCTCTTTAAGTCCCAACTTTTCATGTCTGATACATTGACCCTCTCCAACTTGCAAGCCTTTTTTGTTCTTAAGGCAACCTTTCACAATGTAGCTCAGGCTTGCCTTGAATGCTTGGTCTTCCTGCTTCAGCCTCAAGAGTGCTCAGGTAGCAAATGTGGGTCACCATGCTGGAAAGCATCCTTCCTCTCCTGCTAACTTCTCCCTGAGCTCCTTTCCTTCTTTCATCTATATTTCCTCTATTTTGCTTTCTGTGACCTCTGCTGTGGTCCCGAGAGCCTTCCTTTACTCCTCTGACTTCAACCACCACTCCTCTCATTATATGTCCATACCTGCCATGCTGTGTGGGGGCCTCAAACCAGCCTCCTCAATGTCTTCTTCTGGATGAGCACCCCACAGTGTCCTGCAGTGACCTCACACGCATTATTGACTCTAAAATGTATTCCGGTTTGCTCTGCCTGTGAAACCATCTCTTCCTAGGAACCAAATAACACCAAGGCTCAAGGCTGCATGTGACTCCCTTCTGCCTTCTCTCAAGTAAGATTCTGAACTTTACCCAGCGACCCGTGTTACTCTCTGGTCTAATCGTCTACCCCGTTATCCTGGTTTGCTTCAGTTTCCTCTTCTCTGCAGTTGTCCCTGTTTGTAATTCACCTTTTACATTATTGCTACAGCTGAGTCTCTGAAGGAGACAGCCAGGTGGCTCCATGTGGCCTGGAGGAGCCTCTCTGGTGCTTCCTCATTCCTCTGTAACCAATGCCTGTGGCCCTGCCTGGGCTTACTTCATACCTTCCCCACAGCATTCTCTAGATTAGAGTCTCAATCTCTTGCCATTACTGCTCCTCCCTCCAGCCTGTCCAGATGTTGCCCCCTAGTCAGTCCTCCTGGTGAACATGTAATAGCCTAGGTTGGCTGGAACTACTATGCTTACTTTCTGTGGCACTTTGGAAAACCATCAACCTTGTAGCTTGTAAGTTTCTCATGTTTACCCAAAGTCAGTTTAATTCTATGAGATGCTGTGTCACTCCCACCTGCAGGACTAGGGAGAATGAGCCAACCTCCCTGCTCTCCAGAGTTCCCTGTTTGGCTGGTTGAGACTTTACGGAGACCCCTTCACCATCTCTCCTTCTGCCAGGACATTTTCTTCCTTTTGTGTAACAGATGTTGCTGCCAGCAGCATTCTCTGAAGAAATTCCTGCATGCCAGCCTCCTAAAGAGCGTGTTATGGCAGAGTTCTGCCGTGCCTGACCCAGAGGCAGGCCCCATGATGGGTAGTTACTTTGTATCTTTGTTGTTAGGCACTGTGGATACTTTTCTCTCCTCTGAGTGTCTCTGCTGACCACCTACCTTTCCAAGATGCAAGGTGGAAGCTTCTTGAAACCATGTGACATACTCTCCATGAGCCCCTCTTAGCAGTGATTTCCCTGTGCCGGCACAGAATAGGCAGGAGTGGTGGCTGGCCCACTTGCTCATCTGGAGTCAGAATACCTTCATTTTCAGATTCCAGGCTCTGCTCCATTATGTTTATGATGGCCCACGGAGCTTAGCTGTCTAAGTCACACTGCTTATTCAGTTTGTCAAAGACTTATTACCAAAGGCAGTGAGCAGTGAGCATTTGAACTTGGGGATACTATTTCTTACACTTGAGGATAAGCAATTATTCCTGTGGAGCATGGAATTGGAAACTGACTTAGCCGATAGGAAGCACTTGGTGACTCTCAGGGGTTCATGGCGTTGAATTACTTAAGGAACTCACATCACTAAGTCCCTTCTCCAGAGACTGGCTTAGGAAGATTTGATACACAGACAGGAGCCACTGGGCTGGGGACTCTTGGATGCTGAGACAATGGAGCTATTGGTGTGGACCATCCCTCCCTTCTACTAGCCACAGAGAGACAAGGATGCTAAGAAGCTTGTGCCAGAGGACAGCAAGAAGGTGAGGTTGGTCCATCTGCTTGCAAGGTGAGGCCCTAAAAGATGGATGGGAGGTTTCAGGAAGTATAGAGATTGAAGCTGAGAGAGAGCACAGCTTCTACCATAGTCTTTGATAGGAATGACTGTCTCTAGCAGGAAGATTTGTTTTAGGAGAAAGGTTGCATTCTATAAGACAGAAACACTTTGATGTGTTTCAGCATCTTGGCCACTGGGCACTTTGGCCTTGTGGTCTTCTTCTATCACTACAGGATTTGAAGCTGTGGTGGGGGTAAGTATTGGAAGCAGCAAGATTAGTTGGCAGAAGGCTGTAACTCCTTCCCTGCCTGGGCCACAGATAACAAACATCATGCCTAGGAAACGTTCTTGATCTACAAACATAAGAAAATGGGTGCCTATAAAGGTTGTGAGCCTCGTGGGCCAGCAATTTTTTGAACATTTTTGTTTTTCTTAGCTGTTGTGTGACAGACACTATTCCTGGGAAGATATGCATGAACCTCTATGAACCCCAGATAGGGAACCAAGGAAAGACTAAAGTAAAAAAAAAAAGTGTTAACATCCTCCTTGGTGAGTTTTATTGGGATTACATATAGAGGAATGGGGAAGAGGCTACTTACAGGATCAGAAATGACCCAAAGACAGGTACATGATATTACCAACAGCCCACCCTGACATGGTGGTGGAGGCACACAGAAGCTGGAAAACAAACATTGCTGGAAAAGCATCTCTTCCAGACAACTTGGTCTCTGCCTCTTCCAGGAAGATCAGTTGTTCTAAGCCTGTTCTACAGCATCTTGGTCTGGCTGACAATGTCCTCCAGCAGTCCTTATAGCTTATAAATGCTTATGGAAGGAGGGGCCTAGTGGATCTGGTCAGTTTTAGGAATTTCCTGAAGCCTTTGAGGTTGCTTTGTTGTTTGGTTTGGTTTGGTTTGGTTTTTTGGTTTTTGTTTTGTTTTGTTTTGTTTTGTTTTGTTTTGTTTTACTTCTTGAACTTAACAAGGTCCCCTGCAGAATGGAGTGTTCTGAATGTTCTGGCTCCTTTTAGAACATCCTATGTTTTAAGAGCTTCTCCCCGGGCTGGAGAGATTGCTCAGTGGTTAAGAGCACTGACTGGTCTTCCAGAGGTCCTGAGTTCAATTCCCAGCAACCACATGGTGGCTCACAACCATCTGTAATGGAATCCAATGTCCTCTTCTGGTCTGTTTGAGGACATTGACAGTGTACTCATATACATAAAATAAACAAATAAATCTTAAAAAAAAAAAAAAAAAGAGCTCCTCCCCAAGTAGGAAGATTTTGTCTGGGAAGAAATTGCTGCACATGAGCTCTCAAGCCTGTTCCCAGTCTCGGCAGTGCCTTTCCCTTCTCTAATAAACTGTTCCTGTTTCTATTTCTAACATTTGTCCCTGGTGAGATTCATGGTCCTGGAATATAAGAAACTGAAAATTTCACCAGGAGCCCTCCAAACTCAGACTTGTGCCTATAACAAAGGCAACTATCATGCACTAGAATATACTTCATTAAAATATTACTTCCAACATAAATCAAATCCCTTGATTTTGAAAAGATATCAAGTATTTGTTGGGACCTAGCAACTGAGGCACTAGACCTAATAGGAAGCAGAAAGAAGACAAGAGAAATCCTTCCACGACATTCAAACTGTAACGGGTTCTCTCTACCATCACCTGTAGAGAGAGCACAGGCAGAGCTGGGAAGGAAATGGCAGATTTGGAAGAGTTGTTGGCAGAAAAGAAAGGGTGTCACTGAGAGGGTTGCCAAGCAACAGCAGATTCGGAAGCAGAGAGGTTGATGAGTGGGCCTTACACTGGAGCCTGTTCATGTTTGTAGAATCATCCTGTGGTTCTTGGTGCTTCTGGGGCATGGCACTGGCAGATGCTCTAGAGAGACACCTCCGCACTGCACTGGGCACTACTCTCAAACCAGATGGGATTATTTCTTTCCTAAATAATCCAATGTCTCTCTGCTGCCTACAAAATAAACCAAAGTCCTATTAGTACGGCACAGAAGGCATTACAAAAATAAAGTTTTTTTTTTCCAACGTTCTGCAAGCAACAATGCTCATTATAGGAAATCTGGAAAGCATACGGGAAAGAAAATGAAAAGTAAACATTCCCCGTAGTCTTAGCACCAAACATCGCTGCGGCTGATATGGTTCCATTTCCTCCTTCTGTGTGTCTGGGATTATGCCACCTAGCCTTGCTCAAGGAACCAGGAAGTGTCTGGAAGCAGCAATAGAACTTCACCAGGGCAAGAGGACCGACTCCCTTGTTGGAGAAAGTCAGCCTCCAAAGGCCTTTATAATTTAGCTACAATCTTTGGTTTAATTTCACCTCTAACCAACATGTGGCCTTAAACACAGTACAAGATACATCGCCTGCTCAAGCTACCTCAAGCCAGAACTAAAACAGCGTTGGATTCTGCATTGGTTTTTGTTTGTTCTCGGAACTAGTCCTGCTTCCCTCAGGACCCAGCTTGAAAGGTAGCTACCAAGGCTCCGCAATTCTGACCCATTCTGTCCTCTCAAGGTGCATCTATTATTTCTCCTATTCTGGCCACTGTCCAAAGGACACAATAACCATGAGACTGAAGGTCTCACTACCCAAAAACAAGACTATGAGACTTTATCCTAACCTTGTGACTTTTTTTGTAAATTCCATACATCCCTCCCTGGAAGGTATTATATACATCACATACATTAGTGAATTATGTCCTATATTGTGCCATAAATTATTTGAGAAAGTATATAAAGAAGCAAGGCATAGTGGTGTATACCAGTCAAATACCAGCATTTGGGAGATGGAGGCAAGAAGATCAGGGTTCAAGGTCATCTTCGGCTCTCTGAGTGTGAGCCTGTGAGAAGCCTGGGAGTGAGGGAGGAGGAGAAGAAGAGGGGGAGGAAGGGTAGGAGGCTGGGGCGGGAGAGGGGGAAAGAGGAAAGTAGCAAGAATGTGGAGGGAGGATAATCACCAAGACAGGTATATTAAAAGGAAGAAAATAGAGAGGTGACCAAGTGAAAATGCAAAGTCAATTATAATTGCATATGATGGCTACTACAGGGCTTGGATCAGCCAAACTGAGAGGACCTCGTCCAGAACACACAACTCCCGTCCACAGCTGGACTTGGTTGTGAGTGGGGTTGGGGGGGCAGGGGCAGGCAGGAAAGCATACTCAATTACCCGGTCTTTCTTAGAATCGAGGTTAAATGGAGATTTCTCCCCAGAACTTCTGGTACAGAAGATTTTGTGTGGCTAGTCAAGAAACTGTAGCTAAGCTTGGCAGTGAAAATGGTGCACTACTGTTCCCAGTGGTTTTTTTTAGAAGAGCTTGGCTGGAGGTCTTCCTGTGGAGTGGATATGGAAGATGACAATGTTGTCAGGTGTTTTCTCTTGAAAGTACGGTGTCTGAGCTGGGACAGCTGGAGGATGTGACTATTATATAGCATCTCTCTGCACATACACTGTGCATCTGAATAGCTTGAGTTTCTTCACATTATAGCCACTGGCTTTCCTCATAGGAAACATAACAAAAGAGTCAAGAGGAAGTTACCTAAGACCTAAGCTTGGAGGTTTCCCAGAATCACTTGTACCATGCTCTATATTAATCGGAGTAGCCATGGGTAGACATGGAAGTGTAGCTCAGTGGTAGAGTGCTTGCCTAGCAAGCACAAGTTCCTGGATTCAATTCTCAGCACTGGAAAATAAGCAAACAGAAAGAGAATGAGAACACTGACAGTGCTCTTAGTGATAATTAGCTGGACGTGGTAACAAGCGTGTGATCCCAGTACTCAGGAAATGGAGGCAGGAAGATTGCAAATCAGAAGCTAGGCTCAGTTAAATAGTGAGTTCTACACCTGCCCGGGGCTACATGGGAAGACAGCCACAGGCAAACTAAGTCTCCAGTGGGTCAAGGACTAGAATAAACCTCCCAGTGAGGAAACAAGCTGTGCTGGGACAGAGGGAACCACGGGCTATCTGGCCACCTTGTGCAACGCTGTGTCTTTTCTCTTTTCTCAGACTAGTCTTTGATGATTCATTCATAGATATTCACTTTCAGCTAACAAACAGTCATTGAGAAAATCAGTAGAGTGTGGTGGTGGCTTGATCAAGGGTGAATCTAGACTTTTCTACTTACTGATGTTATAACCTTAGAAATTAGTTGACATGGCTATGACAGTTTCTTTATCTACAAATGAAGAAAATCATAGTGCTTACTTCATAAAGCTGGTTGGGCAAACAAACTAAGTCAGCCCCCGTGAAGCACCTGTATTAATACAGCATACGCAAGCACAGTAATTACTCCAAAGTGTTCATTTCTGTAATCATTACCAGCCCACTGTAGTCATTACACAGGAGGAACTATGATTTGCAAACAGAGCACAAAGCATGTGTGCAAAGAATTTTCTCAAAACAGATAAGCCCGCTGTGGTCTGTGCCTGTCTGATGTCACCTCGCAAGTTTAAAAAGAAGACAGTAATGGACCCATGGCAAACCATCTCTCAATGCCAGGATCTTGACCCTGTGCACAAATTTTTTTGATTCTGATCCTTACAGGCCTCAGTACAGCAGGCAGGGCAGCCCTATGTCCAGGTTCTTCCAGCTTGTAACTACAGAATTAGGGTTTGAACCCACATTCTTGGTCACTGGTTGGCTTACCAAAGGTTAACAGGAAATATTTGTTTTCTTTTGTTCCCACCCCCACCATCGGTTTGCTCTTTTTGAGACGGGGTCTTATATAGTTCAAGTTGTCCTCAAACTTGCTTATATGAACATAGGTGACCTTGACTCTCCTGTCTTTAACTCCTGAATGCTAGGATACAAATGTATGACCAGTTTGTGTGTTCAGAGGATAGAACCCAGGGTTTTATGCATGGTAGGCATGTAGTGCTTCAACTCAGTTACATCCTTAGCCTTAAAGGAATTCTTTGTGACCCTTTTATTATGTACTGAAAATTGATCACATGGTGCTGGAGAGTTTGATCATCCTTTGATTCTGACCAGTTAACAAGGCATTTTCTTCCAGGAGGTGTTGCTAGACCTCATTCAAATGGGAAAGCCAGCTTCAGAGAAGTGGGTTTTCCTGTCCTACAAATGAGGATTCCATTCCATGTCTATCCCACTCTCTCCTGCTGGGTTACTCTACTGAAGCAAACCTGTCTATGAAGCTTATCCATGAGAATGGGGCTTGTACAGATAATGAAATGGGAACCAAGAAATTAGCGGAATGTGCACAGCAGAAATACCACAAGGATGAGGGAGAAGCAGGTTGTACATCTAGGGGTCACTGACAGCATCCATATTCCTATTCACTGAAGACCATGGTCAGGAAGAATGCCCTAGACAAAGGCCTGTAGAAGCAGGTATGTGGAAGAATAAGGCGCTGTGTCCAGGGAAAAGGATGCCCCTCCTGGGGACCACAGAGTGCTGTGTAGCTGTGAGACACAAGGAAAATGTCCATGGGTAGTTCATGAGGGCAGAAGTAGAAACACTGGAGAAATGAGGCAACAGAGAACTCTGAGGTCAGGCCTTTAAATAAGGATGTCATCATCAGAGAAGGAAGGAGAGGGAGGGAACAGACCAGTTGCAAAGCTGTCCCTCCCAAAACACCAAAGTGCATGCTCGGGTTCTTCAGAGAATCAGACCAACAGGTCAGATGATGTGAGATGGATGAGTGGAAATGGACTGTGGGGCTCAGCTGAGACATCCCATGACCTGCTGGCTGATAGCTAGTGATGTCATTCAGTCCAGAGGTCTGAACTCAGTCTGAGGACAAAGTCTGAGGCCAGGAGAGGTTTGTGGGGTGAGTTTGCTGTGGGAGGGGCTTTGGCCTCCATAATTTTGTTCTATTCAGGTCCTCAAAGGATTGAATGATCCTACGCTGTCCACGTTTTCTTTACTAATGGTGAATGATAGAACTGACAGACAAACAGACAGACAGACGACAGACAGACACAAACACATACACACATACACGAGAAAGACAGAGACACAAAGATAGATAGATAGATAGATAGATAGATAGATAGATAGATAGATAGACAGAGACAGAGGCCTTTGAGGGAAGGCCATGGGCTATTTTATTAATTTTTTTAAAGGATTTTTAAAAATTATATTTTATTTATTTCACGTGTGTGGGCATGAGTGTGCACATGCCATGGTGCACACATGGAGGTCAGGGAACAACTCTGGGGAGTTGATTTTCTCGTTCCCCTTTCACCACATGGAACACAGAGATGGAAAGCAAATTCTCAGGCTTGGCCACAAGACAATCTTCACCTCTGCGTACTGAATTATCCTGACTGCCACTCTTGCTCATTTGTAGTTTTTGCAGAAATGACTACATAGGTCTTGGTAATCTATGTTTTGTTCTTGTGCCAATAGAAAATTGCCTTTTCTTTGAACTGTTGTTGTTTAGTTTTGCTTTTCCTTCTCTTTAAAGAGGAGAACATGAACACTATATCCCACTACCAGAAATGTATGCAGTTGAGTTTCCTATATGTGAGAAAATCTCAGGGTCAGCACATCAGACTGCAGGAGATGGGCCTTACCCTGAGAAAGCTGTCTGCTTGGTCTTATCATCTCCCTCTCAGGTGAGCATTACTAATTGGTTTGTAAGGCAGAGCCTTGCTCTGTAGCCCACACTGGCTTTGAACTTTTGATCGCCCTGCCTCAGTCTTCTTACTGATGGGTTTAGGATATCAATTTCAAAAGTATATTAAATAAACTTAATTGACAGGAAAACACCTTTATTTTTGAAAGATGTTTGACGTGAACTTTTTTTCATTCTAAAACTAAGAAAATTTTAAAACATATAGAATACACACATACATCAACAACAGGCACAAGCAAACGAAACCAAATCTCCCATAATCCCATTGGCATTTTTGTTTTGTTTCTTCAATACTAGGCACTGAACCCAGGCCAGGACTCCTGTGCATGCTTGGCAAGCCTCCTACCACTGAGCCACATCCATCCCCAGCCTCTCTGCTCATTCTTTTGAGACAAGGTGTGACTCTGTAATGCAGGCAGACTTTGAACTTGAGCTCTTCCTGCCTCTGCCACAAGAAGCAGAGCTTTGCAAGCCTGTGTTTGAAGCAGAGCTTGTAAGCCTGTGTTTGAAGCAGAGCTTGCAAGCCTGTGTTTGAAGCCCGGCCACGTTACACTTTGGTATAACTTTATTTTTCTGTCTGGATTTAAAGTGTACTCACTCGCCATACAGAATATCTTCCTGTGGTTTTATGGCTCAATTCTACCTCCAGTGGTCCTCACCAGTCCATTTATGAAGGAATAGTCTCTTGCTCCATTTTCTGTTTGAAGCCTTCCATTCATTTGAAGTACATTGCCATAGGCACTGAGTGTTGAAAATCTCTGTGCATTGTTTCTCTTGGCCAAATTCCACCCTGAAAGCTGAATTATAGATCGGTATATTTTTAAGTATCTTGATATATATTATTTCTGTCCAGAAACTAATTCCAATTAATACATTTTAGCAGGGAAAAGTGAGTGTAATCATATCCCTCTTACCACGCCCAGCAGAATACTCTTCATTTTATTGGCAATGTTTGAGCTGATTATGGATAAAATAAATCTATTAAAATAATTTTATTCCATTTATTTTGTGTGTAGGAAGCAGAAGTACGCCACTGTGCACCTGCACATGGGGGTCATGGATGACTTGCAGAACTGAATCCTCTCCTTCTACCATGTGGGTCCTGGAAATTGAACACTGGTTGTCAGGCTTGGCAGCAGGCCCCTTTATACAAGGAACCATCTCACCAGCCCCCGGGCACATTTTTAAGTTATGTTTTTGAAACCCATGATTCTAAATTTTTTCAGTATGTATTAGGTCATTTAGAGAGAGAGAGACTTTCTCTGTTCAGCCCAACTTGTCTTGGAACTTTCTTTGTAGACCAACATGACTTCACTATGGAGCCCAAGTGGGACTAAAATTCGTTATGCAAATCAGGTTGGCCCCAAACTTGGGGCAGCCTCTGAATCCTCTGCCTTGGTCTCCTGAGTACCAGAATTTTTTGTACTTTTTAAAACAAAATGCCTTCAATCAGCTTATTTTCTTCCCACTGAGTAAAGAAGTGTGTGTGTGTGTGTGTGTGTGTGTGTGTGTGTGTGTGTGTGTTGTTTGTGGAGGTGCCAAAGGTTGATATGGATTATCTTCTATCTCCCTCTACCTTCTCTTTGGAGACAAGGTCTCTTGCTGAACCTGGAGCTCACTGTTTCATCTAGACTGGCTGCCCAGCAAGCCTCCGAACCCCGCATCTGCCTGTCTCTGCTCACCCCATGCTGAGGTCTCACAGCGTACCACCACATCTGGCTCCTTTGATGAGTGCCAGGAGTCATCCAGACTCAGATCCTCACACACGCTGTCTACTCACTGAGCAGGCTGCCTAGCCTCCTCACCCTGACATTTTAATAAGTTCATGATAAACGGTATGCCCAGTTCGTGAAAATACTGGACTTAAAAAACATACTTTTTATTATTACCTTCAAAACATTTTTAAAATACCTTCAAAACATTTACAGAACTAGTGTAGTATATATAAAGTCCCCTGTGCCTGTCAACTCATTACCCAGACTTGACAGTTATCAGATCACAGATGAGCGAGTCTTGTGTCACATCGATCATCTTCCTTCTCTGACTCCCTTTTGGCAGTTGATCTTCAACATCTTATCATTTCATCTGAAAATATTTCAGTATCAGACAATTTTAAATGTATGCCATCACGACATCCACTTTTTCCTTTGTGGTTTCTGCTCTTAGTACTATGCTCCAAAGAATATCAAGGGCTGGAGACGTGGCAGTTTAGAGATCATAATGCTATCATAGAGGAGTTTGGTTCCCAGCATCCAAGTTAGCTGCTGCTCACAGTTGCTTGTAACTCTAACAGCAGAACTAAACTTCTGGCCTTTAGAGGTCTTTGACTCCTTGGCATAAACAACCCCTAGACATATAGTCTTTTGTTTTTGTTTTTAATGGCATGTTGTTGGATGTAGCAGCACAGGCCTTTAATCCTAGCACTCAAAAGGCAGGAGCAAATGGATCTCTGTGAGTTCAAGGTCAGTCTGATCTACATAGTGAGTTCTTGGACAGCTAGGACTATGTAGAGAGACCCAATCTCAACAAACAAACAAACAAACAAACAAACAAACAAACAAGTAGTTTATTACAAAAGAAGTCCAACCAAAACAACTAATAATTCAGATTACAATTAATACTTGCCTAGAATCCTTCTATCTCTGTTTTTTTGTTTTTGTTTTTGTTTTTTGTTTTTTTTTTGTTTTGTTTTGTTTTGTTTTTCTGGGTCGAGAATGGAGAGGAGAAGTTGTCTTCTGATTCTACAAGTTGCCTGAGGGAACCAGGAAATGAAAACCTACTGGATTCCAGACAAGGATTGGTACCTGGGAATAAGTAGGGCATTCTAACAATGTGGGGGATGGGCAGGTGGGGGTTATCGACTTGTAGCAGAGGAGACTCAGGTAGGCGTATCTGATTTAGTACCTATCCTAGTCCAGAAGATTGGGCAAACAGAGTAGGATCTTCACAATTGCCAGAAGGGTTGAACAAATCCTCAGGGCAAGGAGGTCCCTCATTCCCTGTCCTTCAGGTGGAAGACAGAGGGAGAGACTGTCCTTTAGTTACATGAATTCACTGATGCTAAGGAAGCTGCTACTTTTCCCTAGAACTGGCTGCAAAGCATTATGGGAGTGCTCTGGCTGTAATATGGAGTTGGCCCAAGGGGCATCCACCTTAGGAGGGCACCGACATGCTGGGAAATCACAGACAACCCTTAATCAACCCTTCTTCAGCACCAAGGTCTCACCTGGGTAAATCTCCATAGGTATACTTACAAAAACAATTAAAGTACCAATTATTTTTATCTACATTTTTTTTCCAGTTGACTTTGGTTTCATAAATAAAAAATGCTTTAATCAGGGCTGATGATGCAATCTATAAAAGGCTTGATGCTCAAGACTAAGAATCTGACTTTGGATCTCCAGGACTTACCAAACCTGACCTCACTAACTGGTATAGCCAATCAGTAAACTATAGTCTCAGCAAGAGACCCTGTCTCAAAAAATTAAGGTAGAGACCAATGTCTTAGTTAGGGTTTTTATTTTTACACAAACATTATGACCAAGAAGCAAGTTGGGGAGGAAAGGGTTTATTTAGCTTATTTCCACATGGCTGTTTATTATCAGAGGAAGTCAGGACTGGAACTTAAGCAGGTCAGGAAGCAGGAGCTGATGCAGAGGCCATGGAGGGATGTTCCTTATTGGCTTGCTTCTCCTGGCTTGCTCAGCCTGCTCTCTTATAGAACTCAAGACTTCTAAGCCCAGAGATGGCACCACCCACAAGGGGCCCTACCACCTTGGTCACTAATTGAGAAAATGCCCCACGGCTGGATCTCATGGAGGCACTTCCCCAACTGAAGCTCCCTTCCCTGTGATAACTGCAGCCTGGGTCAAGTTGACACAAAAAACTAGCCAGTACAATTGACCCCTTGTCAACTTGACACACAAACACATCACTATTAAGCCTCAATCCTTATGTTTTTATTCATCTCTAAAATCTAAAGTCTCACAGTCTTTATATATTAAAAGTCCAATCAATTTAAAATGTCCAATATCTTTTAAAATTCAAGGTCTCTTAACTGTGGGCTCCACTAAAATACATTCTTTCTATAAGAGGGAAAAATATCAGGGCACAGTCACAATCAAAAGCAAAACCAATGTCTGGGATCTAATTCACGATCTTTTGGGCTCCTTTAAGGGCTTTGGTCACTTCTCTAGCTCTGCCCTTTGTAGCACACATCTTTATCTTCTGGGCTCTTGATGCCTGTACTCTATTGTTGCTGTTGTCTTTGGTGGTCACTGTATGATACTGGAATTCCCAAAACACTGTTGTAACTAGGCTTTACCAGTAGCCTCTCATAGACTGTCTTCACGGTGCCAAGCCTCGACTCTTTTGCATGACACCTTTAGTCTTGGGCCATCAATTGCAAACTGAGGCTGCATCTTTATCAATGGCCTTCCATGGCCTCTCACTGTGCCGAGCCTCAGCTGCTCTCTATGACCCCTTCATGCTGTCAAAACTAGTACCACCTGGGTGACTCTTACACATTACCAAGTCCTGCTGCAGCACAAGGTACAACCTTGGCTATCTCTGGAACACAACCTCTTTGTGTTCTCAGAAAACACTCCCCAAAAGATGTCACCTCAATGATGCTGGTCTCTTCTTAATCACTGCTAATTTTTTAGCTCTAGCTAACCAGCATTAATAGTCCCAACAATGCAAAGTTTTCACTTTAGTAGTTCTGGTATCTTGTTAATCACAGCTGATAGTTCAGCCCCAGCTAACCAGAATCACAGAATCTTTATAATCAAAACAACATGGCCCTGATAAGAGTCTTTAATTTTTCCTCTGAAATTTTACAAGCCAGGCCTCCATCTCTGTATTGTTTTTAACATAATTTTTTAAGCTCTCACAGAACATCTCACAGAGTTTTTAACAAGCAGTGGTTCTTCTAGCTCAAAGTTTTAAAGTCCTTTTACAATCTTCTCCAAAACATGGTCAGGTTGTCACAGGAATACCCCACTCCTGGTACCAATTTGTCTTAGTCAGGGTTTTTATTCCTGCACAAACATCATGACCAAGAAGCAAGTTGGGGAGGAAAAGGTTTATTTAGCTTACTTCCACATGGCTGTTTATCACCAGAGGAAGTCAGGACTGGAACTTAAGCAGGTCAGGAAGCAGGAGCTGATGCAGAGGCCATGGAGGGATGTTCCTTACTGGCTTGCTTCTCCTGGCTTGCTCAGCCTGCTCTCTTATAGAACTCAAGACTTCTAAGCCCAGAGATGGCACCACCCACAAGGGGCCCTACCACCTTGGTCACTAATTGAGAAAATGCCCCACGGCT
>JADRCD010228099.1:0-37175 GCA_019843815.1 Montemys delectorum | reverse complement strand
TAGAGTGTTGTTAAGCTTCCACGTCTGTATGGGCATTCTATTGTTTATGTTGTTATTGAGGAGCAGCCTTAGTCCATGATGATCTGATAGGATGCAAGGAATTATTTCAATCTTCTTGTATCTGTTGAAGCCTGATTTGTGACCAATTATATGGTCAATTTTGGAGAAGATACCATGAGGTGCTGAGAAGAAGGTATATCCTTTTGTTTTTTGATAAAAAATTCTATAGATATCTGTTAAATCCATCTGTTTCATAACTTCTGTTAGTTTCACCGTGTCTTTGTTTAGTTTCTGTTTCCATGATCTATCCATTGCAGAGAGTGGGGTGTTGAAATCTCCCACTATTATTGGGTATGGTGCAATGTGTGCTTTGAGCTTTAGTAAAGTTTCTTGTATGAAAGTAGATGCCCTTGCATTTGGAGCATAGAGGTTCAGAATTGAAAGTTCCTCTTGGTAGATCATACCTTTGATGAATATGAAATGTCCCTTCTTATCTTTTTTGATCACTTTAGGGTGAAAGTTGATTTTATTTGTTATTAGAATGGCTACTCCAGTTTTTTTCTTGGGACCATTGGCTTGGAAGTTTGTTTTCCATCCTTTTATTCTGAGGTAGTGTTTGTCTTTGTCACTGAGGTAGGTTTCCTGTATGCAACAAAATATTGGATCCTGTTTACGTACCCAGTCTATGTCTTTTTATTGGGGAATTGAGTCCATTGATATGAATAGATATTAAGGAAAGGTAATTGTTGCTTCCTGTTATTTTTGTTGTTAGAGTTGGAATTCTGTTCATGTGACTATCTTCTTTTAATTTTGTTGGAAAATTACTTTTTTGCTTTTTCTAGGATGTAGTTTCCCTCCTTGTGTTGAAGTTTTCCATTTATTACCCTTTGAAGGGCTGTTTTTGTGGAAATATATTGTATAAATTTGGTTTTGTCATGGAATATCTTGTTTTCTCCATCTATGGTAATTGAGAGTTTTGCTGGGTGTAGTAGCCTGGGTTGGCATTTGTATTCTCTTAAGGTCTGTATGACATCTGCCCAGGATCTTCTGGTTTTCATAGTCTCTGGCAAGAAGTCTGGTGTAATTCTGCTAGGCCTGCCTTTATATGTTACTTGACCTTTTTCCCTCACTGCTTTTAATATTCTTTCTTTGTTTTGTGCATTTGGTGTTTTTATTATTATGTGACGGGAGGAATTTATTTTCTGGTCCAGTCTATTTGGAGTTTTGTAGGCTTCTTGTATGTTCATGGGCATCTCTTTCTTTAGGCTAGGGAAGTTTTCTTCTATAATTTTGTTGAAGATATTTACTGGCCCTTTAAGTTGGAGGTCTTTACCATCTTCTATACCTATTATCCTTAGGTTCGTCTCATTGTGTCCTGGATTTCGTGGATGTTTTTGGTTAGGAACTTTTTCCATTTTGTGTTTTCTTTTACTGTTGTGTCAATGTTTTCTATGGTATCTTCTGTACCTGAGATTCTCTCTTCTATCTCTTGTATTCTGTTGGTGATGCTTGCATCTATCGTTCCTGACTTCTTTCCTAAGATTTCTATCTCTAGAGTTGTCTCTTTGTGATTTCTTAACTGTTTCTACTTCCATTTTTAGGTCCTGGATGGTTTTGTTCAGTTCCTTCACCTGTTTGGTTGTGGTTTCCTGTAATTCTTTAAGGGATTTTTGTGTTTCCTCTTTAAGGGCTTCTACTTGTTTACCTGTGTTCTCCTGTATCTCTTCCATGCTCTTCCTAAATTCCTCTATCACCATCGTGAGATATGATTTTAGATCCAAATCTTGCTTTCCTGGTGTTTTCGGATATCCAGGACTTGCTGTGGTGGGAGTACTAGGTTCTGATGAAGCCAAGTAGTCTTGGTTTCTGTTGGTAAGATTCTTGTGTTTGCTTTTCACCATCTGTTGGTCTCTGGTGTTAGATGTTCTTGCTGTCTCTGGCTCGAGCTTGTTCCTCCCTTGGGTCTGTAAGCCTGTATCAGAACTTCTGGGAGATCAGCTCTCCTCTGGTAAGACTTGTGTGCTGTGGATCAGTCATCCCTCCTGAGTCCTGGGGTCAGAACAAACCCTGCAGAAAGGCTCTCCACTTGTGGGGAAGGGGCAGAGAGGGCTGTGGATCTGCAGTCCCTCCTAGGTGAAGAGGGAGGTAGAAAGGATCCTGCGCTGGCTGCCCTGCCACTTCTGAGGCCTGTGCCTCCTGGCTGGTCCCACCTTAGAGGGACACTGGAGAGAAAATGGAGATCTCTCCTGAGTTCCTGGGTTGGAGCACTCCCCAAAGGCCAGTGATAATTCTTAATATGTAATACTTTAATTTTTCAGAAATTTTCTAGACTCCATAAATACTAATCAATAGTAGTAAAGTTGTAAGGTGCAAGATTAAAATACAAAAGGCCATCAGTGTTGCAGAAACCAGCAGTTTTTAGTAGCAACCCCAAATGAAATTATTGTATAAATCTACACAAGAGGAAAACTACAGAACTCTGATAAAAGTAATCTGAGGAAATCCAAAAGATATTCCACACATGTTGTAGATTATTTTCAAAGTTGAGACATTTTGACTTTATGATTTTGATGCAATCCCAGCAACCTTTGTGTTAGAAATAAATTCAACCTCAAATGCTCATGATAGCCAGTGGACCACAGGGAGAACTGATAGTGCTATAAACTGACTATAAAGCTGCAGTCATCAAGACAGAATTGGGATGCCAACACAGACAAATCATCAACACCACAGAATCAAGAGCCTCAACACACATACAGTGAACAAATCCACTTCAGCAGAGCATTAGTCTTTTCATGTAAGTCAGGTTCAAAAGATATTGGGGAATTTTATAAATAAACATTAAGATTTCCCATGAGATTTAAAATTTTTTTTTTGCTTATTATTGAGTTAGCTGGGTTTCCAGTATCATTCTGAAAAGAAGTGATTAAAGGAAAACTACTTACTAGTCATCTTATTAAAGGATCTAGTTCCTCACAGAGTGTGATGCTATTTTTAACTTCTTTGTAATTTTGAAGTTTTTTTTAAAAAAATGTATGTAAACAACAATATGAACTAACTAGTACCCTCAGAGCTCCCAGGGACACCAACCAAGGAGTATACATAGTGGGACTGATTGTTCTGGCAGCATGTGTATAGTAGAGGATTGCAAAGTCGATCATCAAAGGGAGGAGAGACCCTTGGCCTTGTGAAGGTTCTGTGCCCCAGTGTAGGGGAATGCCAGGGCCAATAAGTGGGAGAGGGTGGGGTGGCAAGCATGGGAAGGGGGAGGCAACAGGGGTTTATTCTTGTTATTTTTGTTTTTTTGTTTTTGTTTTTGTTTTGGTTTTTTTTTTTGGAGGGGAAACTGGGAAAGGAGAAATCATATGACATATAAATAAAGAAAATATCTAAAAAAAAAAAAATACACTGATTTTGGGGCCAGAAAAAGGTGTTATAATCCTTGAACTAGAGTTACAGATAGCTGTGAGCTGCCATGTGCATCCTCAGAACTGAACCCAGGTCCTCTGAAAGAGCACTAGTGCTGTGAACTTCTGAGCCATCTTTCAGCTTTCATAGTTATTTTTAATGGATATTAGTCAGTTTTTCTATCACTATGATCAAAATACCCAAGGAAGAGATTTGATTTTGTTTAACAGTTTGAAAGATTCTGTCTATAGCTCTTGTCAGGGACAACATGGTGGAACGAAGCTCCTCACCTCCATAGTGACAAAGTAGAAACAAAGGGATGGCAAGGAGGAAAAAGGGGGCTTGAGGATAAGTTATACCCATCAAAGAGTTATCCCTAGATATTTTATTTTTTTCCATAAAGGTATCTCCTACCTCTTAACCCATTCAAATGTGAATGTATCAGTAAAGTAATCCATTGATGAGATTAACTATGATCCAGTGACCTCTCTCAGTTAGAGCTACTAGTTGTGGTAAAGCCTTCAACACATGAGCCTTTTAGGAGGACATCTCATGTGTATACTGTCGTGTTTGTGTGTTTTATCTGTGTGTGGAAATCCCCTGCTATTAGGTTGCTGAGATTTTCTTTTATCATTTTATTAGTTGTATATCTATTGGTCTGTTGATGGTACTTTTTTTCCCTCAGACTATCTGAGATGAGAGATGATAGGCATTGAGTTTTAGTGTTGATACAGCCTTGCATACCAGGAGTAAATTCTACTGGTTTCTGTTGCGCAGTTCTTCTCATGTATTGAACTTGATTTTCTATCTGTGTTTATGAGAGCTAATGGGTATATTAAGGAGAATCTGATATAATTTTTCCATTAAATGAAGTGACTAATAAACCTACTTAGATCTGGTGCCTTTTATTATGGAAACTTAACCATAGATTGAATCCATAAATGCAGGTTTTCTCAAATGTCCCATTTTTCTTTGCCTATATTTAAAAATAACTATATCATTCAAGGAACTAGTCCATCTCACTTGTTATCAGAGTAGTAGACATAAAGTCATAAATTTTCCTTAATTATTTTCCTGCCTTTGTGATTGAGAATGATGGACCCTTGATTACTTGTTAGCAATTTCATATATAATTCTTTTAGTTCTTAGTTAACTTTGCTAGTAGGTTGCCCATTTTACTGATCTTTTCAAAGAACTGTCTTTTCCCCCTGAAGTACTTTATTTTCATGTATAATAACTTTAAAAACTATGTACCAAAATATGTACAGCACTTAGCATACCTCTGTACGTGGATAGAATTGTTTAAGACTGCTGCATAAAGTTCAGACTTATTCATTTCCAACTTCTCATATTTTTTTGAAGGTTTCCATAGAAGCAGATTTGCTTAACTTTCAGCCTTTATTTTCCCTTGAAATTTAACTGGTAGCTTTAAAATAACTTTTAATTGTTTCAGAGAGAAAATTCAAAAGGGAAAAGATTTACCGGTACATCAGAATCCTTGATAAACCAAATTAATAGGAGGTATAACCCAAGTGATAGCATGATATCAACAAGAAAACTGAAGGAGCCTCAGGATGACAGGTACACTCAAAAGTTGAGATAGTAGTATTTTTAACAGATACAGCTAAATTGGCTTGAACAGTGTGAGAAAAGGTTTTAGGGATATGTTTGAATAATATAACTTGCTACTAGAAAATAATGACCAATTTGTTATTACTAGTAGTAGTAGTGGCAAATTATAAGACATAGAGCATTCTAGAGTGTAATTTATACTGTATAAAGTGTCAAAAGTAGGAAACAAAGTGTGGCATTCAGAGAGAAATCTATGAGATATAAACAACTTAGAATTTTATTTATAGAACCTTAGTAATGACTAAAGATAAGCATGCTAAAAGTGTATTACCTAATGAAGTATGGGGTGCCCGTGAGCTGAAATAACTGTACTAGCTAGGATTTCTTGTTGGCAATATTTTTGAAATATTACTCTTAAATATCCATTTATAGACTGTGAGATTGTTCATTCATGTTTAATTCACTCTGGCCTTATGCAGTAAGAGATAAAGTGCTTTCCTGGATTAACTATACCTTTTACAGTGTCTGGCACTTCCTCCTATGTTACTGATGCAACTTAGATTTTAACTATGATCGTAATAGTTGTTAGATTGGAAAACTATCAGACTGACAAGAGATTTTGTTTTAAGTTTGTGTTGGTGCCCATTTTTTAGCATAGTTAATTTAGTAATCCAGATATGTTTTAGTATTTATAATAATAGTGTTTATGAAAAACATTTTACTGATAACTGAGCCATTCCTTAAATATTACCACTATCTTTTTTGTAGTGGGTTTTCAAAGAAACCTGACCTGCAGTTCAATAAGGTAGGTGCTGCTTAATTCTACCAATTTCTACAGTCAGACTCAATATTTGATTATAAGCACTAAAATAATAGTTAGAAAATGGAATTGGGGGTGAGGCTAGAGAGATGGCTCAGAGTTTAAGAGCACTGGCTGCTCTTCTAGAGGACCTGGGTTCAATTCCCAGCATCCATATGGCAGCTCACAACCATCTGTAACCTCTGTTCCAGGGGATCTGACACCCTCACACAGACATACATGCAAGCAAAACAACAATGTGTATAAAATAAGAATAATAAAGTTTTTTTAAAAAAGAGGAAAAGGAAATTAGATTTAAAGTTATAGAGTACTGCTAAATGGATTATAACAATTGACAAATTTAGTCACAAGTTACTTAAAATCGTTCCTTAACTTTCTGTTTTCTAAAGAAGCATTCTTTTTAAACTGGACCTATGGTGGATACTCCTATAATTCCAGTTACTCAGAAAGCTAAGGCAGAAAGATTGCAAGTTTAGGGATGACCTAGATAACTTTTAGTGAGACCCTGTCTCACCAGAAGACAACTAAGGGCGTACCTCTGTGGTGTCTATAGCACTAGGTACAGCACCAATACTATAGTTTCAAATAGGGATCCAGTATTCTCATTTAAGGGTCTATGATTTAGTCTGGATTCTGTCTATCACAATATCTAACTATTTTTTGTTTTGTTAGGTGATCCCATCTATCCTAACTAATCCTGGAATCTTGATTTTGTTAAAATATTTATTGTTTGTTTAGGCTTAAAAATACAGATCCTCTTTGTCTTAACTATTTATAGGTTGTTGTTGTTTTTTTTTTTTTTTTTAACGTTAACTTGTTAAATTTCAAGGGTCGACTCTCCAGTTCTTGGCTTGTTATTACACTAGTCATGTATAGTTTTCTTTGCTTTATAGCATGTTTTGTGCCAGACATTTCATTATATTCAAACACTACCTCTTTACTTTCCAAAATTCCCATTTTTAACCATGTCCTGTTCTTGTTCAGAAACTGACTTTGTCTCTGCTGCTTGCTGCTTACTGAATTGAGATATAGAATGGCTTGTTAGAGTTTTTTTATATGTTTTTAAACTGTCATTGCAAGACAGTAGTTTGGTTGGGAGATGTTTTTAATAAATTGATTCATTCTTTTGATGGAGGGATAACAATCTTTTTCTTTTCTTTTTTATTCTTCAATCTTTTTTTACAGTCTAGTCTTTATCCCAATCCCAGTCTGCCCTCTGACTGTTCTACATCTTTTTTTTTTTAATTAGATGTTTTCTTTATTTACAATATCTCCTTTCCCAGGTTCCCCTCCAAAAAAGAAAAAAGAAAAGAAAAAGAAAAGAAAAGACAAAAACTGAAACAAACCACTGTTCCCTTCCCCTCCCCCTGCTCACTATCTTACCCCTCCTCCTTCCTGGCCCTGGCATTCCCCTACACTGGGACACAGAACCTTCACAGGGCCAAGGGCCTTTTCTCTCATTGATGACCCACTTGGCCATCCTCTACTATACACATGCTGCTGGAGCCATGAGTCCAACCATGTCTACTCTTTGGTTGCTGTTTTAGTCCCTGGGAGCTCTGGGGGTACTAGTTAGTTCACATTGTTGTTCATCCTATGGGGCTGCAAACCCTTCATCTCCTTGGGTCCTTTCTGTAACTCCTTTACTGGGGACCTTGTCCAATGGATGGCTGTGAGCCTCTACTTCTGTATTAGTCAGTTACTGTCAGAGCCTCCCCAGAGACAGCTATATCAGGCGCCTGTCATCTAGCACTTGCTGGCATCCACAATAGAGTCTAGATTTGATGATTGAATATGGGAAGGATTCCCAGATGGAGCAGTCTCTGGATTGTCCTTCCTTCAGTCTCTGCTCCATAGTTAGTCTCTACAACTCCTTCCATGGGTATTTTGTTCCCCCTTTTAAGAAGGAACGAAGTATCCACACTTTGGTCTTCCTTCTTCTTGTGTTCCACATCTTATACCTCCTCCCCACAATGTCCCTCCCCATCTCCAAGAGAATATCCCCACCCCGACACCTCCACCCCACCAGACCTCCCCACTCCCTGGGGCCCCAAGTCTCTTGAGGGTTAGGTGCATCTTCTGTGAGTCAAGACCCAGTAGTCCTCTCCTGTATATGTGTTGGGGGCCTCTTATCAACTAGTGTGTGCTTCCTGGTTGGTGTCTCAATGTCTGGGAGATCCTGGGGGTGGGGTCTAGGTTTGTTGAGACTGCTGTTCTTCTTGTGGGGCTGCCCTCCTCCTCAACTTCTTCCAGCTTTTCCCTGATTCAACCACAGGGGTCACCAGCTTCTGTCCATTGGTTGGGTGTAAATATCTGCATCTGACTATTTCAGCTGCTTGTTGGGCCTCTTGGAAGGCAACCATCCTAGGCTTCTCTCTGTAGGTACACAATAGCACCAATAGTAGTGGTAGGCCTTGGGGCCTCCCCTTGAGCTGGATCCCAATTTGATCCTGTCACTGGACCTTCTTTCCCTCAGGCTCTTCTCCATTTTTGACCCTGCAGCTCTTTCAGACAGGAACAAGTCTGGTTCAAAGTTTTTGACTGTAGGATGGCAACCCTATCTCTCCTCTTGATGTCTCTCTACTGGAGGTGGATTCTGCAAGTTCCCTCTCCCCCACTGTAGGACATTTCATCTAAGGTCCTCCCTTCGAGTCCTGAGAGTCTGTCACCTCTCAGGTCTCTAGTACATTCTAGAGGATCCCTCCACCTCCTACCTTCTGAGGTTGTCTATTTTGATTCTTTCTGCTTTAGCCCTCAGGGCTTTAGTCCTGCACCTCCACACCCAATACCTGATCATGTTCCTCTCCTTCCCTCCCTGTAGCCTTTCTGACCCAGGACCCTCTTTCCCTCCCACCCCTCTTGTGATTGCTTTCTTCTCCCTCTCAAGTGAGATTGGGGCATCCTCACTTGGGCCCTTTGGCTTGTTACCCTTCTTGAGTTCTGTGGATTGTATCCTGGGAATTCTGTTTTGTTTTTTGTTTGTTTGGTTTCTTTTTCTTTTTTCTTTTTTTTTTCTTTTTTCTTTTTTTGCTAATATCCACTTGTTACTGAGTATATATCATGCACAACTTTTTGGGTCGGGGTTACCTCACTCAGGATAATATTTTCTAGTTCCATCCATCTGCCTGCAAAACTCATGATGTCCTCATTCTTAATAAAAACAATAATGGACTAGTATTCCATTGTGTAAATGAACCACATTTTCTATATCCATTCTTCCACTGAGGGACATCTGGGTTGTTTCCAGCTTCTGGCTATCACAAATAAGGCTGCTATGAACATAGTGCAACATGTGCCCCTGTGGTATGGTGGGGCATCTTTTGAGTGTATATACCCAGGAGTGGTATACCAGGGTCATCAGGTAGATCTATTTTCAGTTTTCTGAGGAAATTCCAGATTGATTTCCAGGAGTGGTTTTACCAGTTTTCAATCTCACCAGTAATGGAGGAGTGTTCCTCTTCCTCCACTTCCTTGCCAACATCCTGATTTGATCTTAGCCATTCTGATTGGTATAAGGTGGAATCTCAGGGTCATTTTAATTTGCATTTCCCTGATCACTAAGGACTTTGAACATGTATTTAAGTGCTTCTCAACCATTTGAGACTCCTCTGTTTTGAATTCTCTGTTTTGTTCTATGCCTCGTTTTTTGATTGGGTTGTTTGGTTTCTTGGTGGTTAGCTTCTTGAGCTCTTTATATACTTTGGACATTAGCCCTCTACTGGATGTGGGGTTAGTGAAGACTTTTCCCAATCTGTAGGTTGCCGATTTGTCTTATCAACTGTGTCCTTTGCCTTACAGAAGCATTCCAGTTTTATGAAGTCCCGTTTATCAATTCTTGATCTTAGAGCCTGAGTCATTGGAGTTCTGTTTAGGAAATTCCCCCCCTCCCCCGTGCCAATGAGTTCAAGGCTCTTTCCCATTTTCTCTTCTATTAGATTCAGTGTATCTGGTTTTATGTCGAGGTTCTTGATCCAGTTGGACTTGAGCTTTGTACAAGGTGACAAATATTTTCATTTTCTACTACATACAGACTGCTGGTTAAACCAGCACCATTTCTTGAAGATGCTTTCTCTTTTCCATTGAATATTTTTGGCTTCTTTGTCAAAGATCAAGTGTCTGTGAGTGTGTGGTTTTATTTCTGGGTCTCCCATTCTATTCCATTGATCTACAAGACTGATTCATTCTTACTAAGGAAAATGTTACAAATAATAGATTTATGTTAGTTGAATGCACAAGTAGAAAATGTTTCACAATTCAATTGCACATGTGACTTATCTGATGCAGCTAGCAATCTCATGTTTAAATGTTTTTATGTAAACCTCTTTCATGTTTTGCAAAAGGTTCAGAGAAAGAGTTACAGAAAACTGAAGACAACTGTTGTTAATGTTACTTCTGAATGTCCACTGTGAGTAAATTTTCATAAGTGTTTGTTATTTGAAGAGACTGGATATTTTCCTTATGCAGTGGTGCTAACATTTATCTTTGTTCTTTACAGGAATGATGTGTATAATTTCAGCTTGAATGGTGCCATTGAGCCTGTTATAAAACTTGGAGTAAGCTAAAAATCTGCTGATTTTGTGCTTAGTTCTTCTTACAGCTATACACAGTTATGAGCATCTGTTTGAGATGCATCTTGGAATAGATATACCTTACAGTGTTTAAAATATGAAATTGTGTATTTGGATAGCAAGCATAAGTAATCTAAGTAGTTTTTTCTACTTTTTAAATATTTATTTGTTATTATGTGAAAGTACACTGTAGCTGTCTTTAGACACACCAGAAGAGAGTGTCAGATCTCATTAGGGATGGTTGTGAACTACCGTGTGGTTGCTGGGATTTGAATTCAGGACCTTTGGAAGAGTGGTCAGTGCTCCTACCTACTGAGCCATTTCACCAGCCCATTTTTTCTGTTTTTTAATAGAGAAAAATGAGTTAACTGGCGATTCTCAGTACCTTAGACTTGATCTTAAAAGGAAATTGTGATTCATTTGAATGTGTTAATAAGAAACTCAGAATCACTAGGAATGTGTTGTGTCCCATTTAAAAAAAAAAAAAAGAAACCAAAATGCTTCTATTGTTATTTAATGTTTTCTATTACATTTTCTTACATCTTCCTCTGTTTTATGAGTCTGAATCCTTGCCTGCCTGAAGGTTGTCTTGTGAGTCTCTCCCTGTGTCTGTTTCTCTGTGTATTTATGTGCCCCTAACAAAAATTATTTTTGTCTGTGTTTATTGAACAACACAGAAAGCATCACATTGGGGAAGGAATGAGGGCTGCTTACAGAAATCTGTGACAGAGTTTGACATTTTTATCAAGAGATAGCCACATATTGTATTTAGTATTATGGTGGATGTTCATTTTATAAGACTGCTTTCAACATATGTTATTTTTGCTGTCTTTAGCAAATGATTATTACAGTACTCGTGCATTTATTCTGAGTCAGGAGCATGGAAGGGTGTATAATTTAAGATTACAGATAAGCATTGTACCAGGTTGTAAAAGTTGATTACATGGGAAATCTAAGGCAAGTAAATTCATTTGTTACATTGTTTTCTTAAAGAGAAGTTGGAAAAAAAGTTGAGTAAATTGTAGGTGATCAGACTTAAGTGACCTCCACATATGTTATTTAGTATAGAAGTGAGGTCCAGCAGAAGTTCTGGTCTATAAGAATGTGAGAGATTTAGAGATTTTTATCCTAAGGCATTGTCACATGAAAAACACTAGTCCTTACTGTGATGAACATACTCTGATGTGTTCTGCCCTCAGTCTACTTTTACTGTATGTATTTAACTTTAAACAACAAATACTATGGTAACCTGATTTTAATGAACAATTCTTATTATCTGAAATAAAAGAAACTAGATTTTGATCATTTTTCCTTTGTATTTCTCTTATTTTTGACATAAGTCTTTTTTTTTTTTGCTTCTGTTTATTTTCCATTTAGATCCAAGAATTTCAAGCTACAACTAGAGAAGCCAGTATAGATAATTCATTAAAATTGTAAGATTTTTAAAATTATAATTTAATAGATTGCATTCTGTTTAACTCCATTTACTTTCTTTGAAATAACAATCTCCCTTAATCCTGTTTGAGTTTTTGACATATGAGAGGAGGACATTAAGATCCCACTGTCATGATTACTCTAGCTGTGATTGTTACATCAGCACTTATTTTTAAATTGAATATGTAAAAGATTGATAATTTGAATATTATGACTATGATCATAGAGTTGAAAATTTAGTCGTTTATTCAAACTCATTTTTTAAAACTGAGGTCAAAAAGGATTAATAATCTGGCCATTACCCAGCTAATGCTAAAACTAGTGAAAGAATTAAATCTGAAATCTTAGTAATTTTTCAGTGTGCTCTGTTAGAAGAAAACAAAATATGTGTTTAAAATTAATGTGTATTTTTGATTTCCAGGGTAGATGTAAGGAATCATGATGAATTTGACCCTTCTCTCAATACAAAAGATAAAAGAGTAAGTTATAACATGTAATATACCGATTAAAACCAATATTTCCTGTATTATAGTGGGAACTCAGCTTCTCGATTAAGTGTTCTTAATACTCTTCACGAGATCTGAGTTTGGTTCTTAACAACTGTGTTAGGCAGATCACAAACCATCTGTAACTTCACTTCCATGGGATCGGATACTCTCTTCTGGACTCTGACGATAATTACATGCTTATGGCTTAATACACACACACACACACACACACACACACACACACACACACACACACACACAATCATATAAGTGAAACCTTTAAAAGAGTTTTTCTTAACATTTTATACTTGAGATTACTTAACTAGAAAATAAAATACATGCTGGGGCTTAAAAATAACTTTCAGGGGCTGCAGGGAGATGGCTCAGAGGTTGAGAGTACACTGGCTGCCCTTCCAGAGGACCCAAGTTCAGTTCTCAGCACCTACGTGGCAGCCCACAACCATCTGTCATTCCAGTGCCAGTTCTATGTGTTCAAGCAAACTTTTTATAGTCAGATATGAGACTCTGTTACTCTGTTTTGGCTCATAGATTAGATATTTTATCTAAAGTAGATATGTACAACATTATATGTATGTGGAATAATGAAGAGATTTCTGTTCTTCAGGGAACATGGCTAATTCAAAAGATAGCCATATGAAAATTTTAAAACTCAAATACAAGTAGCTCTGTCAAATTGTGTTAGGTTAAGGATCTTTATTGCAAATCATTTCAGACTACAAAATAAAAAGTAAAACCAGTAAATAATATAAGTATTATAGAGATTTAAAAAGAAATCCTACCTGTATAGTACTGTTGGAATTAGGACTTGCCATGAGGTGAGACTAGACCTAAAAGTGATGTGCAGTGTGCCCCTGGTTCATCTGTTTAACTTTCCTAATGTACTGTCAAAGAAGTTGTCATTGTCTTTTGAGAAGTGATCTGAAGTTTTCATGTATGTAAAATCATGATGTGAGTTGTTGATGACAACTCTTCAGATGGCTTTGATTCTGGTATTGGATGCCTTCATGAAGGGAATTTTGAGAGATTAACAAATGGAGGGGTGTACACATGAGCCAGAATGACACTGAATAGTGTTATCCACTTTATCATAGTGGGTTTTCATTCTGGAAAAAAATCCCAAGGGATCCATGGGGGAAAAAAAAACCATACTAAAGAAACAAGAGTAAAGGAAGCAAAAGTGCAATGTGAATTTGGGGCTAAGGGTTTTCTATCTTTAAATCCTGAAGATGAGGGATTAACAAATCAGCATTCATCTTTATTTGTAGACACTTGAGAATATCTTCCAAGGCTTGAATCTAGAACACAAAGGGTGGTGGTCATTAAGAAAAGTAGCATTGAAAGGTTTGAGTCTGGAATTTTCAGTAGCAGGAACCTCAAGTCATAGCCTGTTAATAATGAGCTAGTCTGTGTTAATAAAAGCTTAGTCCCCCCAACGCACTGCTCCACCTACAAAGCCTATACAGAAGAGCCAACTAAAGAAAGTGGGCTTCTTTTCCTTCTAAGTCTGCATATGATATTGACAACTTCATGCTTTCAAAATTAACTGCCAAGATTATTTAGCCCATCAACAAATACAATGAATTCAAATTTCTCCTCATTTACTCACATCTAATCAAACTAGTGTGAATGCACTGGATAAGAGTGGTTGTAGAAACACTGAAAGGGACAAAAGAAGAGGAACCTGAAGATAGAAGCCATGCTAGCTCAGAAAAGATAACTTACATGATTTGCATAACAGCAAGAAAGATACAAAGCAAAACAGATAAAATGAAATTACTAAGAGAGCAGCAATACCTTGATGTTTTTCCAACAGATCATTCAGTCTTCACCCTTCCAACAGACTCTCCTGTTGTATATAGCTCACTTGATACAGAACACAGATTATCACAGATATCATGGACACACAATGAGACCTTTTCTCACTTAACTGGGAATGAAATGAGGGAATTTCAAGTTAATGAACAGTTGTCAAAGTGGTCTAAACTAGTTTGGAAAATGGCACCTTGAAAACTATGATGCCATAGCTAATCCTATGACTATTTTAGAACTTTTCATATCATATGTTTCTCAGACAGTTTAGTGTGATGATAAGGTGAAAAACGGCCATTTATGTCACTAAATGTACCCCATTGCAGGATGACTTGGGGCAAGGCTTCAAGATGAAGAAAACCAAGACTGCTGTGTTGGGCTGCACTGAGCATTCTCTTTGTATAAATGAATGTTGTGGAAATGAAGACTTTAGTTAATCTAGCATTGACTATACACTGCAGCATTTGTCTAACTAACCATGAACAACATGAGAAATAAAATTCCATTTATTGATAAATTGTGGAATGCTTTTAAAAATTATACTTAAGGATGTATCATAGAACCGTTTTGCCTAGCATATAAAAGGTCCTGAGTTTGAACCTTCACCAGTCCTGAATGAACAAGCAGACAACAACAAAACTGGCAAAACTCAACCAGCATCTAGTTTACTATTTGGAGTATGTAGGAACTTACCTTAATATTGTCACATACTAAGACATGTTTTTTGATTTTTTTTTTCTATAGATGTTAAGTCATGAGAAGAAAACTCTCTTCAGTGACACTGAAACAGAATATGGATGTGATGACAGCAAGACTGACATTAGCTGGCTAAGAGAACAAAAATCAAAAAGACTAATGGATTATAGTAGAAATAAAAACACAAAAAAATGTAAAGGTAGAAAATCAAGTAAGAAATTACTTTTTATATTATGTTGCAAATAATTTTATTTCAGTTATATAAAATGCTCTGGGCCTTGTAAATTAAATTTACATTTACTTTAAGGAAATCAACTTTTATTTCAAGATTGAAAATGGCCAGTCAAAGGAGGGTTGGCTTAGAAAGAAGTTAAAATAGATGTGAATTTTGGCATGTGTTTAGAAATATTGGGTGAATGTTGCAAAAGGTATAAGAGTCCAACCAGATGCGTGAAGAAGCAGAATTATATGTAAGACAAGTATGAAATAGTATAGTATGGTCAGGGAATGAATTGAGGTAGCTAGAATATATATTATATTTATCACAAAATAGTGAAAGACAAGGCTAAATCTGGTCCGAGTTTGGACTTTGAAACAGTGTTTAGAAGAAGCTTTGAAGAAATGTAAGAGGCAAATGCTTTCCTAGAAGCTACTGTTAAAGATATATATTTAAAACATGAAGATTAGGAATCTCAGTGTGGTGATAGGGGTTTTAAATACGGCAGTCAATAAATACTTACAAAATTCTTCTATGACAATATGTTTGGATGGTAAGCTTAATATGTATGAGCTGGTTTATTGACTATATTAGAAGACTCTTGGTCTGTGCTGACTGGTGCCCTGAGCAGACCTTGGGCACAAGCTCCACAGCCATTTCCACAACATCCAGAGGAAGCTCCACTCCTAGGCACTCTAACATGCCCAAGATCAGAGGTGAGGAGGACACAACATTTGTCCCAACACCTGGAGTAACTGGGACGAGTGGGACCAGGCACACAGGAACACCTGGTGTCCTGAGCAGACCTTGGGCGCAAACTCTGCAGCCAGTCCCAAAACACCCATAGGCAGCTCCACTCCCAGGCACTCTAATAAACCCAGGATCACAGGATACCAGAATCACAGGATCACAGAGGCAGCTTGACTTTGAGGAGTTCTGACACAACCAGGATCACAGGAAGGACAGACTTCAGACAAATTTAGCAAAGACAGGTAGCACTAGAGATAACCAGATGGTGCAGGGCAAGCATAAGAATATAAGCAACACAAACCAAGGTTACTTGGCATCATCAGAACCCAATACTCCCACCATAGCAAGTCCTGGACACACCATCACACTGGAAAAGCAAGATTTAGATATAAAATCACTTCTCATGATGATGATACAGGACCTTAAGAAAGACATAAATAGCAACCTCAAAAAATACAGGAGAACACAGGTAAAGAGCTAGAAGCTCTTAAAGAGGAAACACAAAAATCCCTTAAAGAACTACAGAAAAACACAACCAAACAGGTGAAGGAAATGAGCAAAACCGTCCCGTATCTAAAAATGGAAATAGAAACAATAAAGAAATCACAAAGGGAGACAACCCTGGAGATAGAAAACCTAGGAAAGAAATCAGGAGTCATAGATGCAAGCATCACCAACAGAATACAAGAGATAGAAGAGAGAATCTCAGGGGCAGAAGACACCATAGAAAATATTGACAAAACAGTCAAAGAAAATGCAAAAAGCAAAAAGTTCCTAACCCAGAACATCCAGGAAATCAAGGACGCAATGAGAAGACCAAACCTAAGGATAATAGGTATAGAAGAGAGTGAAGTCTCCCAAGGTAATGGCCCAGTAAATATCTTCAACAAAATTATAGAAGAAAACTTCTCTAACCTAAAGATAGAGATGTCCATGAATATACAAGAAGCCTACAGAACTCCAAATAGACTGGACCAGAAAATAAATTCCTCCCGACACATAATAATAAAAACACCAAATGCACTAAACAAAGAAAGAATTTTAAAAGCAGTAAGGGAAAAAGGTCAAGTAACCTATAAAGGCAGACCTATCTGAATTATACCAGACTTCTCACCAGAGACTATGAAAGCTAGAAGATCCTGGGCAGATGTCATACAGACCTTAAGAGAACACAAATGCCAGCCCAGGCTACTATACCCAGCAAAACTCTCAATTACCATAGATGGAGAAAACAAGATATTCCATGACAAAACAAAATTTACACAATATCTTTCCACAAATCCAGCCCTACAAAGGATAATAGATGGAAAACATCAACCTAAGGAGCTAAACTACACCCTAGAAGAAGCAAGAAAATAATCTTTCAACAAATCCACACAAACCTAATTCCACCTCTTATAACAAAAATAACAAGTAACAATTACTTTTTCTTAATATCTTAATATGAAAATTAATATTGCCAACATATCCTAATGGATTAAAATCCAAAAATATGAGGAATTAGAAATTTGTTGACTGTAATCCAGTGGTCTCTCTAATTTGGTAATTGGAGAAATAGGCCCAATATTATACAATCCACATACACTTTAAGCTTGTTTGTACATGACAGTGTCTTGCTGTGTACAACATAATGGTCTTGAAATCTTGCTTTTCCTATCTTAGCCTCTCTATTAGTAGTATTGTTTATTTCATGTTTATACACTATACTATGGTTTTCAGAACAGCTTACATATTTCTAAAGTATTTATATACACAAAAGTAACGTAGACAAATTGGGAAGGGGCTTGTAAGAGAATAACAAAGAGTGAGACTGAATGATTTGTTTGACACTTGTAACTCTTGTATCAATTTTGAATAAGAAGACTTTATAAGTTACTCTTTCTCGGAGATGAATGCTTTTCAAAATTATCACAGCCAATGAATCAGATTCTAACCCTCACCTAATGTCTGTGCCACCCTCCAAGCAGAACCATTGTTCATTGAAATAGTGAATGACTTTATGGATAGACCATCTTAATACACACACCATTTCTTAAATGAATGTAACCTGTTTTCTGTGGGCTTAGAATAAAGTCACTCAAGTCAAATAGCTTTGACCATAGCAGGAAGTCTGTATCCAAAAATCATGCCTACAATTCATTCCTTGGCACAGCAGAACTGTCAACTCTCAGCTTAGCTACAATGGAGGTAAAGTCCTTTGGTGATGTGGGGGTCATTGAAGTACAGCCTTATTACAATGAATCCAATGTCTAAAAATTGTTCTTATTTTGGGCTTGTACCACAGTAAGAGCCAAGATTTTAAGCTCTACTAAATACAAAACAAACAAACAGAAATACTTTCTATATTTATGTTCATTTAAGAAAATACTGCCGGGCGGTGGTGGCGCACGCCTTTAATCCCAGCACTTGGGAGGCAGAGGCAGGCGGATTTCTGAGTTCCAGGCCAGCCTGGTCTACAGAGTGAGTTCCAGGACAGCCAAGGCTACACAGAGAAACCCTGTCTCGAAAAAAACAAAAAACAAAACAAAACAAAAAAAAAGAAAATACTAATAGTTATGTATTATTTTGAAATATACAGTTAATATGTTTGGACTTACTTAAAATTTATATTGAGAAAAACGTGTATTTTCAGTATTGTAGACAAGCGTTTACATAAGACTGTTAACTTGATTGTTGGTTTATATCAAACAACTTTTATAATACTCATTTTTATTGTTATAATATTTTATAAATTTTAAAGGATATGACAAAAAATGATATTGTAGGTATTGAAGGGGGTCTCTGGGAGGAGTTGGGATACAAAGGGAAACAAGAATGCGATTTAATTCTGTTTACTTAAAATATGTTTTTTTTTTGTTTTTTTAAAAATGATTTATTTATTGTATGTAAGTACACTGTAGCTGTCTTCAGACACTCCAGAAGAGGGCATCAGATCCCACTACAGATGGTTGTGAGCCACCATGTGGTTGCTGGGACTTGAACTCAGGACCTTTGGAAGAGCAGTTGGTGCTCTTAACCACTGAGCCACCTCACCAGCCCCTTAAAATGTTTTTAAATGTTAACAAATTCAGATAAATTGAAATCATGTAACTTTTCTCATCATAATACAATAAAACTTAAAAAAAAAAAAGAGAGAAGACTCTTGTAAATAAGCTTTGCTTCCCTGGCTTTGATAATCTTTTAGCTCTCAAAGAAATGTAAAAAGATAGCATAAACTGTGCTTGAAAACAAGAAGGAAGTGGGACTAAATCTGTTATCAGTAATGTGGCTAAGTCTTAGGAAAGTGACGTACAAAGAAAAGCAAATCATAGGCTGTCATACAGGATACACTATGTTATGAAGTTCAGTGTCTGATTAGAGGCACATACCTAAAGTAAAATTTTTTAAGCAAGTGAATGAGAACAGATTTCACATAGGGATTATTAGGGATAGTAAAAGAGATCATATAGAGTCAGCATTACCCAGAAGCTCCTAAAGTTGAAGGTAGATTCATGGGTGATAATATTCTTTAAGAGTTTGATAATACATAAAGGAAGGCAGGAAATTTATACTGCAACAAATACTAATAAGTTACCATTTTGAATATTTAAGTTTTCAAATGATATATATATTTCCCAACATGATGTAGTATGTCTGGCTGCTACAAAATATAGGGAAAGGGCATGCCCCCAAGGTAGCCTGGCAGTCCTGACGACCACATTCTCCAGCAGAAAAACTGACACTAAGGATCCCTGTGGTATGGTGGCTTGAAGTCACATGAAGCAGGGAAGCTTATTAAATATTTAAAAGCACTGAGGAAGAGGGGCTTGTTATTTTAAGATTTTTAAATTTATATTTCCAGAAATGTTTTGAAAATTTTATTGGTTGAAAATTTTTATCTTATTTTCTTGAATTACAGGATCATCCATGGAAAAGGGACAACCAAGATCCACAATGGTAACCAAGTTATAATGTACCTTTCAGTGTCTATTATGACAATAATGTGCCACGCCTTCATTTTCTTACCAGTTTCCATAACTGATTCTTGATCCCGACTTTGCATTATTTTCTCTCACATTTTATTTTTAATCAGTGTCCTCATTTTGAATCTTCTGGTTCTAGATGTGTGTGCCTGCACACATGGTGCCTACTCATACACTTAAATTTGAAGAATATTGGTCATCGTAGTCATTGTATGATGGGAATAAAACAGTAATATATGATAGGAGTGGCAACATAAAATACAACCACTTAAGTTTTTCTAATCAAGAATTATTTCATTCCTACATATATTGTATATACAATTGTCAGTGTGCCATTTTTGTAGGAAATAGTTTATATTTTGATACATGTTACTAATGTTACAATATTCAGAAACATTTTTCCTAAAGGTACTCAATAAAAACACCGCAAAAAAGGATTATGAAGTAGTTGTAGATGGGAGAACAAGACTTCCACGAAAAGCAACAAAAACAAAAAAAAATTACAAAGATCTCTCAACCTCAGAATCAGAATCAGAGAGTGATAAAGAGATTTCATATTCGTTTAAAGATAAACTGCCAACAAAGGTAAATAAATACAATTAAAATTGATAATCTCTAAATTTAGTTTTCTTATACTAAGTATTTTGTTTGTATTCATATAGAACTTAAAACATGCATGTTGCTAGTCTTAACCACTTTGCAGATTTATTTTAAAATTTGATATGTAGATGGTTAATTACTATATTTTCATCTTAAGCTCAAGTGAGAATTTGAGGCTCAAGATACAAAAATCTACATATTGAGGAAGTGGTAGAGAGAATTTGAGCCCAGTCTGATGCTAAAGATCAGACTTTGACAGCTATGTTGATCTTAACCCATTAAACCACCATTTCCTCTTGTTTGTTTGTGTTCTTGTTATCACTTGCCTGAAACACTTTAAAGTCATTATAACATAGTTGTATAAGCTGACTAATATGACTGCTCCAAGGTATAGTTAAGTGGAAAGTTTTTATTATAGATATTAGGGGAAAGTATAGCCGGATGTATCTGGACAAATCCAAAGCAGGGGGTGGGTGGGACAGGGAGTATTAGGTTAAACAAGGCCAGCAGACTGGACATGGCCATGAGAGGAGGTAGGGGAAAGTGATGAAGACAAAGAGTGTGTGAGGAGCGCAAAGAAGACCAAGAGAGCACAAAAGGAGAGAGAGAGAGAGAGAGAGAGAGAGAGAGAGAGAGAGAGAGAGAGAGAGAGAGAGACAGAGAGAGAGAGAGAGAGAGAGAGAGAGAGAGAGAGAGAGAGAGAGAGAGAGAGAGAGAGAGAAAGGAAGGAGAGAGGAGAGAGAGCACATAGCCAAAATAGGGTTATAAGGAAAACCTGGAGGCGGGGCAGGGAAGGTTCTGAGCTGAAGTTTTAGGGTAAGGAGTGGGATGAGAAGAACCAGGATGTATAATAGGTACTTGGAGGCCAGCATGCCAACAGGCACCATCAATAGCTATTTGTCTCTCTGTCCCAGTGATAGGGAGTCTGGCTCCTTGGTGTAGAGGAACCAGCTTCCTGAAGAATGCTGGCTTTTGTCTAACCCTCAGAATTTGAAGAAGTGAAGTTTCCTTTGGATCTGAAAATAATCGCCATATTTTTTGTTACTTCTTGCTTTAATTTTATCATATGCACCACCAAATATGTCTGTCTAAGCCATTCATCTTATCCATTTTAAAAATGCCTTTTCAAATTCTTCCCCAGTGTACACCCAGAACTATAACAAATTCTGTATTACTTTTTACTCCCTGAGTAAAGCAAAGACCTGAGTTTCTCAAGGGCTTTTGGTCTGATCCACAGTCTTATTCATATATGCCTCCTTTCAGCATCCTGTCACACAGACTTCTTAGAGTTTCAAGCACAATGAAATTTAGGAATTCTGTTTTCTCTAATCTGGATACCTAAACTTTCTCTAAACTTTGAATCCTTAACAATATTCTATTTGCAGACAATTATAGTCTATGTAGTCAATATATTTTCCTAGTATACTGGAACATATTTTTGCTAATATCTAAGTTCATGTCATGGCCTTGTATAGTAATGAGTCAATCAATGTTGTAGTGTAACTTATGTGTCCAGTTATTTAAGTGTATTTGAGCATAATTTGAAGTTGCTGGTGCATTTAGGAGGAGACTATCCATTCCAGAACCCAAACAAAGAAACTGCCCAAGAAACAACAGAAAGTCTTTAATTCAGAAGTGCTAAAAGGACAGTCACCAGAAGAACAGAAAAACTCATCTAAGCTGAGAGATGGGAGAGAAGACAGTCTGTACCTGTCTCCTACATCTGTGTCTGGGAGCTCGTCATCTGTGGAAGTGATGAGATGTCAGTGTCTCTTCATTTCCCTGCATTTCACTAGAGTACTTAATGGTTTCTTTTTGTGAGTCTGTGAAAATATTTAAAGACTGATTTTGTGGTATTTAGGTTAGGAGCTAAAAAGTTCATTTTAAACCAGTTAGTGCTAATAATTTGGTTTTGTTGTTGTTGTTTTATCAACTTCAGAATATAATAGAATATTCAAGGTTTTCATCTTAAGATGTTAAAAATCAAATGATTCGATGTGGAAATACTTAACATTCATAAACAAAAAATATGAAGATGTTAACAATATAATTTTAATATACTTTAAGCTAAAATACTTAGTAACATAAGAACTCTATGGGAACTGACAAAAGTCTAAGGAATATTGTGATGATTCTGTGAACTCACAGATGACCTTCAGAAAAAAATGAGAGATTTTGCTATTATTTTAAAATAATTGGTAATGAATATTCACATTGTTAGAGATTTAACTTATGCCTTTCAGTTACAAAAACTAAGTTCCTGTGAGGCTGTTTTAAAGCAATCACAATATGAATAATTTCAGTTAAATTCAAGACTTAACATATCTTTTTCCCCTAAAGTAGCTGCAAGGTCCTTTTATTTTCTCAATGCTCAAGATCACTGTCACATTAGATAAGCTAATACAGATGCACACCCCTTGATTGAGCTGAAAACTAAGAATTGATATATATCAAAACTTACATCCCCTTCTCTTTTTCTTTCAAATTTTGGTGCATGTATCATGTACATGTGCATGTAGACTGTTCCCCAGCTTTTTAAGAAAGTGGATCTCACTGATACCTGGGCTCACCAAATAGAATGTCTAGCTGGTTGGTGAGCTCCAGATATTCACCTCCCAAGCTCTAGAATTACAGGCATGTTTCACCACACCTGGCTTTTTATGTGGGTCCAGGAGATGAACTCAGGTTCTGGGTTTATGCACCAAACACTTTACTGACTGAGCTGTCTCTCCCAGACTTACTGTACTCATTTTTAGTAAGTGACTTAGACCAACTGACTTTGTAAAACTCTTACATATGTTACAATATTTACTCTTACATAAGTTACAATAGTTACTATGTTAAGATATTTAACATAACATTTAAATTGATCATTATATTTAATCTCATACTGTAAATATTTTTTTTAAATTGTCTTTGAAAGTTCTGAATTTTCAATTGGGCATTTTTCAAAGTTTTAGTATTTCAAATATAGTTGCTATCTTTTAAAATATACTTAATCCTTGAGGATTTGATAAATTATTAAATCTGTCATGCCCATTCTAGAGCAAGCATGAACAATAATATTGTTTTGTATGTTTGTGTTTCTGGGAAATCTAGGTACAGAGAAAATAACAGAAAGGGATTTTACTCAGGATTATGACTACATGACAAAATCTCTTTCACCTTATCCAAAAGCTGTGTCACCTGAATTCTTAAATGGAAACAATAGAGTCGTAGGTCAGGGGGAATCACCCAGAATTAGTGAGACCAGTGCAATATGTGTGAGAAAGAGTTGCTCACCTGCTTCAGGACTGCCCTTTTCGGTGAGAATATAATTTTCTTTTATCATATTCATCTGAACATGGTAAGTAACTTGCCTATAGTTTACCAAATATGTATTGCATATTTATTATTCAGTGTTTATATAACCTTTAATAAGTTTTAGCTGTTAAACTCATATGCTGACAAAATTGAAAAGAATGTAGTCAAAAACCATGTTGCTCAACTGTTTAGTTATATAAGGAGCTTAAAACTCAATAGGTGCTAACCATTGCTTATAATAAAATGGTATTAATGACTGTGTAGGGCTTGAAGGTGTCACTTAGAGCACTTGTCCAGCATGAATGAGAACATAGAACACAGTACCATCACTGGGGAAAAAAAAAGCACAATAGCTACTTAGCACACTTGTATCAGAGATCTTAAACTGCTGATATAATACACCATCTGACCTATTGCTTTTAGCTCAATGTTTCTTATTTCTAGATGATTTTAAGTTCCCACCCTCCACTTTTCCCAACCAGTAGTCTTATAGGAGATATTTTACAAACAAAACTTAGGTTAAACTTTCAATACGCCAAAGAATTCAGAGCAGTGCTATGCTTTTTAAAGCAGATGTAGGAGAAAGCTCTGTTCTAATTTATCAGTCCTCCCTCATTTTTCTATAGATCCCAGTATGCCAACTAGTATCCTATTAGATTCTATCATGTTTTTATCTATATCCTTTAAACCCTTCATTTGGCACTTTGTAAATGTCTATGTACATCTAGTTAATTCTAACCTCTTTAATTGCGTTCTATGCTGCTTTCTATTCTGATGCAAGTTTAGTTTGCTACATACTCACTTGCTGGAAACTAAGGTAGTAACTGCCCCTTTTCCATAGTTTCAACTGCGTTCTAGCTGATGTTTTTGTCTGTCTTTGAATTTGTCTGGTTCATTGCATTAATGAGTAATTCTGAGACATCCAGTGAATTAATTGTCTCGTTTTGTTTTTATGGCTCTAGGAGTTGAATCCAGTACTTCTTACATACTAGATAAACATTGTTCACCAAGCTACATCTCTAGTCCCATTTATGTTTTCCAATTTGTCAATGGAATTGTTAGTTTATCTTAAAGTTTACTAGAAGTTTTTTGGTGGGGGCAGGGGGCTATCAGGATTTGAAAGAGGGTCTCACTCTGTCTTTAGCTGTCTTTAAACTCACTCAGTAGACCAGGCTGGACTCCAACTCAGAGATATACCTATCTCTGCCTCCCAAGTGCTGGGATTAAAGGTGAGTAACACTATACCCAGCCTTCCACAGGAGTTCTTAATATGGGTTTGAATATCGCTCCTGTATTGGCTACATGTCATTGTATCTTTCATTGGCTGGAATCCAGAACTCCAATCTGACAGGTGATTTTAATAAGGTTTCTAATGTTCAGAGTGTTTCAGACTCTAGTGGGTATGCTTGATCCATACATACCTGTAGTCTCAGTACTCAAGAGATGAAGGTAGGAAGACTGAAATATCAGGGCCAAACTGGGCCTCATTGGGAAGACCTAATTCTTCCTTAGTCTATTGTTCTTTAATGTGAAAATGTTATTTTTGATTTAAACTTTTAAGTGTCAGTCTTTTTTCAGAATTTCCTATGAGTAATTAAAGTTTTCCACTTATAATGTTTACATTAACTAACTCAAGGCTTACTCTTGTTGATCATGTGAGTCTGGCTATTAGTGCTAATACTATACTGCTTTCATTTTACACTTGCTGGCTCTCTCGCTCTCTCTCTCTCTCTCTCGCTCTCTCTCTCTCACACACACACACACACACACACACACACACACACATACAAATCCCAGTTTATATTTCTGGGGGTTTAAAGGGTTTTGCCTTTATGCTTTATCATAACAAAAAAACAAAAAGTAAGTGGTTTGTACTTATATAAAAAAATTAATGATTTTTGTATTTTGAGTGATCTTGTGGAATTTTCTAATTTCCCAGATTGTCATAGTTTTTTCTGTAGAGAAAAATTATATAAAGTATTATAATTTTGCATTATATAATCAACTCTTGTGCTTTTGTGTTCTTTTTATGTTAAAGTGACTTGGCCTCTGAAGGGTAGAAGCCATACTGGCAGGCATCTTTGACAGCCTTTGCTAGATACCTGTCATTGAACTAATTAATGTTATATTTAAGTAGTTTCTGAATTTTAGCATTTAGTTAATTCTCTAAAATTTTAAGTTGTTTCCTATTTCACTCAACTTTTTTTCTTGTTTTAAGCAGTTATCTAACTTCCTTTGGGTTTCTTTATATCTTATTCATTCATAGCCCAGACACACTCTGACCAAGAATAATTCTGTTGTGAATACAAAAAATGCAAATTCAGTGATAAACAGTCAAAGAACCCAACATTGTAACAGCTATTCAGATGTAAGCAGTAATAGTTCAGAGAAACTTTATATGGAACCTGAATCTCCAGATAGCTGTGACAACCATGTGCAAAGCAAGGAAGAGGTAACACGCCAATTCAAATTGCTAGCCTAGCCTTCAGTGGGAGTCATGATACCAAGTGGTGTTTTCAGTTTCTGTGAGTAGAGAATCTGATCTCCAACATGTACAGTAGTTTAATCATGGGACAATTCAAAACTTTTAAAATGAGTACAGGAAGGTCTGAAAATAGTGAGGATATAGGGGCAAAATCCCAGAGTTTACATTTTTATAAGACTTTCTGACTTCATGACTACATAGAAATCTGATTGGCTGAACTTCTTGTTGGCATGAAACTCCATTGGTCAGTAAAGATATGTTACCTATAGTGTAGAAGATGAAAATAAACTTGGAGGGGAACTAGGATTTGGGCTACCCTTAACTGGCCAGACGAGCACACAGGTTAAAAAAGAAAAAATAGTAATCTAAGTAAAGTTATTGATTATACAAGTTTGTATTCAAACAACAAAACATAAGTTTAAATGTGAAAAATGTCACTTTACAAGAAATTTTGTGTCTCCGTATTTACTCAAAAAGTAAATGAAGACACTAATAACAAGAAATTGAAAATCAGAAATGTCAAAAAAGTCTGCTAAAAACAATTAGCATGAGATTGATGTTAATTAATCATAAATATTATTTTGCAGTAATCTTTAAATGAAAAGAAAGGCTACATAGAAGACGCTATGAGAAGAATTTGATATTTGAAATCTGTTGGCTTGGGAGTTTGATAAAGAATAGTCAAAGATGAATCTAAGTGTTTAATAGTACTTTTCTAATTTCTAATATTTATTTTAGGAAAATCATGCAGCATCTCCATTATCATTGTCTAGTGAAAAAATAGAGAAAATGTGGTTTGACATGCCCAGTGACAATACTCATGTATCAGGTTTGTAGACAGTCTCACTTTTTAAAGATTTGCTTTAGCCAGGTGGTTGTGGAGCACACCTTTAATCCCAGCACTTGGGAGGCAGAGGCAGGTAGATCTCTAAGTTCAAGCCTGGTCTACAGAGTGAGTTTCAGAACAGCCAGGGCTACACAGAGAAACCTTGTCTGAAAATAGACAGACAGACAGACAGACAGACAGACAGACAGACAGACAGACAATGTTCCCTCTGTGTGTGGAAACACTCCATGTGCATGCAATGTCCATGGACCCCAGAATAAGTATCAGGTATGCTAGAACTGGAGTTAAAGACAATTGTAAGCCACTGTGTAGGTGCTGGTCACTGAGCCTGGATCCTCTAAAGAGTAGCAAGTATTCTCAACAACTAAAACATCTTTCTAGCCACAGCCTTGCTTTTGTTTTTGTTTTTGTTTTTTATTTTATTTTTGGTTTTGTTTTATTTTTTGGAGGGGAAACTGGGAAAGGAGATATCATATGACATGTAAATAAAGAAAATATCTAAGAAAAAAGAGAAAAATTAAAATTAATAATAATAATAATAATAATTACTTAGAAATCCCACCTAAAGGAATTCTACATTTCAAGTCATATCAATTTCAAGTCATTATTTAATTTTGTTACAAAAAAATATAAAGTTGTATACTTTAATATAGTTGTTTTAAAGCTTTATATTAAAGCAATAAGATAGTAGATATGTTGCATCAGAATTGTAGCACTATTATCTTTAACTGTTTAAGGTCCCAGTCAACGTGGTAGCAAAAGGCGGATGTACATAGAAGACGATGAGCTAAGTACTTCCAGTGAAGCACAAGTAGAAGAGGCAGAAGAAAGGGAACATCTGCTTTCCAAAAAACTATGTCAAAGGGGGAACTCTGATCAGCACCCCTATAAAAGTAAGCCCATCAAAAGTTTGTCAAACTGCAGTTACTACCAGGGTAGCTTCCTAGAGTTTGGATGACTTCAGTGAAGCAGTCCTTTGTAATAACAGTTTTGGGTGAGTCCAAGATGGATGTGGACTTTTATCACAAATTTGACTTTCTGTAAAAGTGGTAGCCTCGGTCTTAAATACTCTGAATTCCTCCATCAGTTTTTCATGCCTTACATTGAAATATTACTAAAATATAAATTATTTGAAGTGTTAGTTTGCCATTAATTTCTCTTAGGTACTTCTGCTTGTTGTTGTTGTTGTTGTTGTTGTTGTTGTTGTTGTTGTTTTGATACAAGATTTCTCTGTGTAGCCCTGACTGTCCTGGAATGAACTCTGTAGATCAGGCTGGCCTTGAACTCAGAGATCTACCTGCCTCTGCTTCCTGAGGGCTGATATTAAAGGTGTGTGCCACCACTGCCCAGCTACTTTTGCCTTATTAATGGATCAAATTTAAAAGTACCAAATGTTTCATTTTAGTTGTTGTTTGTGCCTCAATAGCCCTATCAAAAGATTCTGTGGCAAAGATTCCACTTTTAATAAAAGATGAAAAAAACCTCTGCTTTGGGTTTAAACACACATAGAATATGAACAATATTTTTGTTCTCAGTCTAATGAGAAAAGGATAAACTTTGTGGTAATGCATATCTTAGTCTTCACTCATTGTTTTCATTTTTAATGTCTGAAATTACAGCTTCATTATCGACAGCAGATTTTTCTGTCCCTAAGTACTGGCAACAGGACTTACGAGGTGCTGAAATGTTTTATGATTACATCAGCTCAGACTATAAAAGGAAAACCGAGGTAAGTTACCTCCTAAGTTACACACAATAGCATAATTTACTAGTTTTCTGGTAGATAATAGATGACTTGTCTGATTCCTAACCAACAAAACTGGGACATGAATCAGAATTTGCAAATGTGCTAAATTCGAATGATTGTCAGATGAAAGACACCTCTCTCGCTTATAGAACTCTTTCTTTTCTGTCCCATTTGTCTTGGCAATGTTTAGGTGGTTTGTTTTGTTTGTTCTTGTGTTTGAGTGAGGTGTGCATGCATACATTTTGCAGGTTGGTGCATGTGCATACATACGTGCTTGTAGAGGCCAAAGGTCTACTGGGTTAGGCATCTTCAATTCTTCTTTCCCTTCCTTATTGATTGACTGATGAGACATGATCTCTCAATGAAGGTGCAATTTGTGTAATCAGTTATATTGTACTGGCTGGCTAGAAAGCCCCAGATATATTGTTTCTACCTCCCCAGATCTGGCCTTACAGGAACATATCCCTGCACCTGGCTTTTTATGTGGGTGCTAGGATCTTCATGCTGGGATGATGAGCATTTTACAGATAGTTATGTCTTCATCCTCTTCAGACATTTTAACCTAACCAGCCAGAGGTTATCATTCATGGAGAGTAACACATATATACTCCCAGCTTATATTCCCAGCTTTCTTTCACCAGATCTGTACTGTGGATTAGTTTTTGAAGATCCAGTGAGATGATGTATAAAATGTACATCTTGAAATCATTGCTTACCTTTTGGTAATAATAGGTAGAAAAATCACATTCTCTGATTTCTTTATTTGAACTAATAACTAGTTCATTCTCTTCTTTGAACAATGATAAGTATAGTTAGCATTTATCAACTTTATCTCTTGATTACCTTTTCCTTTTATCCAAAAATGAGATCTGAATTTTTTATGATGTATTTATTATTCTATATATGAGTACACTGTCACTCTCTCCAGACACACCAGAAGAGGGCATTGGATCCCATTACAGATGGTTGTGAGCCACCATGTGGTTGCTGGGAATTGAACCTCTGGAGGAGCAGTCAGTGCTCTTAACCGCTGAGCCATCTCTCCAGCCCCAGGATCTGAAATTTCTTGATCTACATTTTTCCAAGGTCAAGAGAATCTGTAATTTTATAGACTTTCTTAATGTGTCTCTGGTAGGTGAAAATCTTTTGTGAAAAATTGTAAATTCCATTAAGTTATGCTCTTGAAAACAAAACTGTTATCAGAAGCAATTTTTATAACTACCATAAATTCTTTAAAACAATAGCAAACTGAACTGTATTCAAATCCTGGCCAACATAGGAAGCTACTGAAAAGTCTAGTTTATTATAAAAAGTTGACTTTAAATAACTGCATTTTTAATTTTCTAACTTTTTCTTAGTAGTTGATGTGTTATGGAAATACTTTTTTAAATTACAGTCTTGCTTAGGTTGTTATTTTATAAAGAAATTTTAAGTTAAATGTATTTTTCAGACCCAACATAAAATCATGGATGATTTTACTACAAAGACATTGAAATTGACTCAACAACATCTGATGGCGATGAGCTATCAAGCTCGGGGACACAGGTCTGTAGCACAAATTTGTCTGGTAAGCCTTGGATACTGTGCACTTATGAGCTATGAGCCCTGTGGTTTAAAAACTTATCAATTTGCTCCTTTTTAATAGGGATGAAAATATTGACAAATTCCAAGTCACTCTCCTAGATGAGCTGGAAAAAGTTGAAAAAGACTCACAAACTTTACGAGACTTGGAGAAAGAGCTTGTGGTTTGTGTTTCTAAAAATTTTTTTAAAAAGTTTAATGTTTAAAGTCTAAGTGTAGATCTTTAAAATTGTACTCAACTGTGAGAGATTGTTGCAGGTCTATTGATTGATTAATTGATTTGATTTGATTGATTGTTATTTAAAGAATAGTTCTATCTCACATCAACTGCAGTTGAACTCTGAAATTGCCCACAAGTTTATAATGAATATCTTTGTTAATGTGGGAGACATCTGAGAGATTTTACTAATACTTGTAATTTGAAAAAGTGTATACTATATACAGTATTCTTAGCCTATAACCAGTTTTTACTTAAATATAGAGTAGTAGAAATACATTAATTCTACTTCCAGGCTTTAACTTTTAATTGTGTTAAAGTACAAGGACTTTTTTATACCTTAAAACTTAGGACATGGAGGAAAAGTTGGCTCAGAAGATGAAGGCATACCACCGAAGTGAGCGAGAGAGGTTAGTGTGCCTTTCTTCATGGACAGACTCTGTACGTTTGTAGGTGAAACATATCATGTGCTACACCGTAGCAGTGGAATGTGCACAGATACATAAAAAGTTCATTCTCATTTTATTTTTTAGGTTTCGTGTTTTGAAAACTTCACTGGATAAAAGTTTTCTTGTCTATAATTCTGTTTATGAAGAGACTGTTTTTACATCTGAGGTATACATTTTTTACACTTATCCTGTAACCTTGCTGGTTAGTCTAACTTGTCTTTTTGTTGTGAAAATTTGATAAATTTCATGAAGGAAATATGTTGCTTGCAGATGAGTTTGATGAAAGCAAACATGAAAATGCTACAAGAAAAGCTACTTAAGGAGATGGTGAGTGAGCTTAGTGTGTGCTTTCACCTACTTACCTGGCTTTTGTGCCCTTTACTGTCTATTTTATAAAACAGGTTCTTGATTTTGAGCCCAGGCTGGCCTTAAACTTATGATTCCCCTGCCTCAGCCTCCAGAATGCTCAGATTATAGGCATGGACCACCACAATTTTTACTTTTTGGGTTTTGTTTTGTTGTGCTGTGTTTTTTATGTGCTATTCTTCCAAAATTTTTTCACACTTGTTTACTTGTTTTGTTTGTTTTTTGTTTTGTTTTTAATGGGATAAACAAAGGGTTTTTGTTTTCTTTTGAGAGCTTTTGTGAAGGTTTGAAGAAGGCAGGTTCAACCTTACCTGATGGCTTTTAGTTCTTTGAATTTTGGGAACCTTGTAAGAGTATATGAGGGATGGATGAGGACTCCCTTCAGAGGAAACAGATAGTGGTTTGCAAATGGAAAAACTAGGTGGAGAAATAACTTGTTTGCACTGTTTATAAACACTGTGTACTTTAACTAAAGCCAAGCAAGCCAAACTACTGAGTGGAAGAACTGTTACCTGGATTAGCAATGATACTTCATTGATTTGCATAAACAAATACAGTTGGGTTTTTAGAAGTCAAGTAGACTGCCAACTACATTCTAAGATGAAGTGCTCTCCAGAGAGACACATGCCACTGCTTTAACACAGGCATGGCTAGGGATCTTCTCAATGTTTTAAGTACAAGGTAATAGTAACCTCTATCTACATAAAGTACTAAAATACTTCTGAGATTTTATTGACATGCAGTACTAAGTGGTGCAGAGGTTGTGTAGCTGTAGCCAGACTCGCACAGCTTGAGCTAATAAGCTGCTTAAGTTTGTCCTCATTGAAAATTTTTTCTAGCACAATCTTTGGAAGATTGCAAGTCTCCAGTATCATGAATATTACTAAAGCCTGGAGACTCCTCTGTGTACCTCCATGTAAACCCTAAGGGGGTGGGTGGGCTCAGCACTAACTGTATCTTTATGCAAATGGTTGTCTTTCCCCTTGGTCACAGCATGAAGAGGAACTTCTCAACATACGCAGAGGACTAGAGTCGTTATTCAAGGCTCATGAAGGAAATGATGTGTGAAATCTGGCTGCTGTCAACACATTTTATCTGATTAGTTTTTGTGTATAAATAAAAAATAATAAAGTAGCCTTGCAAATATGCATCATCTTAGCACTCCTATGCTTGTGTGCCAGAACCTCTCACTCAAATGTTAGAGATGAGAAACATGACTTCAAATTTAGCTTGTGTGTCCTATGAACAAACAGTAAAAGGAGCTGACTTTCTTTGGATCATATTTTTACATTAACTGTGTCTGTGAAAGTAGTGTCTGTACTAAAGTATTTACATAAAGTGCATTTTTAAATTAATGAAGTTTTGGAACAAAATATACTGAAATTTGTGTAATGGTTTGTAAATATACAAGTAGTAAAATATTAGCCATTATTTGGAAGAGGGAAAGGCTCTGCTTTAAAATCTTTGTTTGTACCTTCATACTTGGAGATATATACAGTTAGAGTGCACTAAAAGTGTTGAAGTGACCAAAAATTGTAGCAATTCATAAATATTTAATCATAGTGTAGAAGCCTTAACTCCAAAGCAGGCTGTTTGTCAATTCTTTATAAGCTCTTTATTAGGTATTCACCTAATATTTTGTTAGATTATATTTTAAATAAATGCTTATTTTATTTGAGTAAGTATAATTACTTTACAATTACTATTACTGTATTTTATGAACCATGGATTACAAGGCACCTTCAGTCAGACACTTGAAGGTAATACCAATCTGAAGGTGGTAGAGTATTTGAGCAATACCAGCATTTACTATTACAATGTTAAAGTAGTTTCTTAGTCAAGCACAAATATATTCTTGGTGTATTCAATTGACATCGGCTAAGATTTTAAGATTTATGAAGAAAATTATGGGAGAAGAGACTTGCATTTTATTAGTCTTTAGATGAACTGTATGTATAGCAAAGACTTGCTAAGACTAATTTTGTAACTCTTATTTTTGAGACATGGTCTGTAGACCTGGCTAACCTCAAATTCAGTTCTGCCTTCAAACATTAAAGCCATGGGCCCCAACAACTGGCCTTCAAATGATGTATTTGTAAAATCATTAGTTTCAGTGTTTTTCAAATTGTTATACACATTAAATTCTAAAATAATTCCTAAAATGAAATAATTTAGTTCTTTTTCATAATCTAGAAATTTTGAGTGAGATCAAGGGTTACACTGTATTGAACCTTAATATATACTGTGATGCCAAAAATTTATACTAAAAAGGAGTTTGGAAAATGGGCTGTCACACTAATGGAATACCACCTTTAACAGCAATAGTCTTTGTTATTTACCTTATTTTATGTGCAGTTTTTATAATATAGGCAAGTTATTTTGGCTGTGATTTTGAGTATAGAAAACTCAAAATAGATTTGATAATTTACTTATGAGTTGTTCTGTCACTCATGTTTAATAGATATGATATATTCATTTACTTATAAATTTAGACCAGGAGTCTATTCAAGGTCGATGTGGTGATATGCTTTAGGATTTGCAGGACAAGAAACAATTTCGAAGTATAATGTGTGCATTTACATAATTATTTCTAATGTAATTAGAAATTTAGAAATACCAGAGCCAGAGAAAGAGGTAAACTACCTACAGATCCTTACCTCTTCCTCCTCTCCTCCAAATCAACCCCCATTCTCACCCCCAGCTCTGTAGCAGACCATCTACTGTGGCCTCCCCTTCCTTTCTGCTCCCATCTCCAACAGGCCATTCAAATATTCTCCAACATTCCTTCCCCTATTCATCCCTTTATCCCAACTCCCAATTCCAGCAGGCATCCCATGGAGCGTTCAGACCAGGTCACACTAGCCAGAGAAGCAGATAAAGGTAACTGTAGATCTTTCTTCACCTTTCCCTCTTCTCCAAATTTAATCACTAAGTGTCACCCCTAGTTCTGTAGAAGACCACCTGCCTTAGCCTCTCTTTCCTCTGCCATTCCCAAGATGGTAAGGAGATCCCAGTAGAACACCCTGCTTTCATTCTTCCTGTGGACCCCCTATCTATCCCCATTCCTAAGAATCAGCTCCCAATACCTAGAAACATATTCTATGCAGAAGGCCACAGCTGGCAGGATTCCAGAATTACCTACCAGGCAACACAGGGCTACCATATCCCCCTTAAGGACCAGAGAGGGCAACAGAATGAAAGAACAAAATACCTGCTCAACAAGAAGACCACTTGTGAGCAACTAGAATTACAATCATCCCAAACCCAGATACTTAGGAACATAAAAAACACAGAAACAGCCAAGACAATGTCTTTACTAGAGCCCAGCAAGCCAAGACAATGTCTTTACTACAGCAAGCCTTGAGAAATACAACATAGCTGAAGCAACAGAAAAGCCCTTAAGACAGCCTTGTGAATATAGAGGATTTTAAAGAGGAAACGAATAAATCCCTTAAGGAAATCTATGAAAACAAAAGCAAGCAATGGAAGAAAATGAATAAAGCAGTTTAGGACCTGAAAATGAGACTAAAGAAAACCCAAACTGAGGGAAATCAGGAAATGAAAAATTTAGGGACTCAGGCAGGAACCTCAGAGACAAGTCTCACCAATGGAATATGAGACATGGAGGAGGTAACATCAGGCATTGAAGACAAAGTAGAAGGGAATCAATACCTTGGTTAAAGAAAATGTTAAGTCTAAAAAATCTCCAACACAAAACACCCAGGATATATGTGGCACTATAATGACCAGATCTACAATGTGACACAGATGGAGAAAGAATTCCATGTTAAAAGTGCAGAAAATATTTTCAACAAAATCATAGAAGACATTTTTCCTAACCTAAAGGAGATAACTATCAAGTACAAAAAGTATATATAGTACACCAAATAGACTAGACCAGAAAAAAAGATTTCTCTCAGCACATATGGTGGTTTGAATGAAAATGTCCCCCATACACTCATAGGAAGTGGCATTATTTAAATGAATTAAGACATGCAGCCCTGATGGTGGAAGTGTATTGCCTAGGGTGAGCTTCAAGGTTTCAGAAGCAAAAGCCAGGCTCAGTGACTAACAATCCTGCTGCTGCTAATCCAGATGTAGAACTGCAGCTCCTTCTCCAGTACCATGTTACCTGCATGCTGCCGTGCTTCCCAACATGATGGTAATGGACTAAACCTCTGAACTGTAAGCCAGCCCCAATGAAGTGCTTTCCTTTATAAGAGTGGTGATGGGTTGGGAGCTAGAGAGATGGCTCATTGTTTTAAGAGTACTAGTGGCTCTTCCAGATGACCCAAGTTCAATTCCCAATACCCACATGGCAGCTCACAACTGTAACTCCAGTTCCAGAGCATCCAACATCCTCTCATAGGCAAAAATTCAGGTAAAACACCAATGCACATGAAATAAAAGTAAATAAATTTATATATATATATATATATGTGTGTGTGTGTATATATATGTGTGTGTATATATATATGTGTGTATACATATATATCACACATAAACATGCACATATATTTTATATATATACATATATATATGTATATATATATATATAAAATGTGGTCATAGTATTTCTTCACAACAATAGGAGTAGAGTATTGTTGTAACAGGCCACATGGTGCTTTTGTTTGAAGGAATGTGGACTTTGGGATTTTGGATTTTAATAGTTTAAATGGAGCTTAATGAGCCTTACTAGTAAGGAGGTTATTAATCAGTGGTGCTGAGAGTAATTTGAACTGTGGGTCCCTGGCTCAAGAGGTCTTAAAGGGAAAAAATCATTAGTATATAGCCTAGAAACTGCTCTCTTGATATTTTGGTGAAGAATGTGACTACTGTCTGCTCTAGTCCAAAATAATCCACCTAAGGCTAAATTGAAGAGTTATGGATTAACAGATTTCCAGATTTCCAAACAGCCTGGTGTTGACTGTTGCTTATTTATCAGTGGCCATGCTTATGCAGATCTCTAATGTAAAGGAGCAAGCTGAGCAAGGAAAAATATAAAATGTATGGTCTGAGGAGAAATGGAGAACTAGGAAGTATAATCAGATTAAACTCTGGTGCTAAATGGAATAAAGGGAGTGGTATCCTCAGAGCAAGACCCCACCCAGCTAAGCTTCCGGTTTGTGTAAAGAAATTAAAAGCTTAGCACCAGGCATATAGTGGTACATATACTTTCAATCCCAGTACTCAGAAGGCAGAGGCTGGAGGATCTCTTGAGTTTAAGGCCAACCTGGTCTACAGAGAGAGGTCGGATGACTTCTTCCCCCACCCCCACCTCAGCTCCTCGGCAGAGCTGACAGGCTGAGCCTGCAGGTGGCCACCTGCTGGGATTAAACAATGGCCTGCTACTCAGCCCGCCTTTGAAGACAACTGCCAGAAGCTACTACTGGTTTGCTGACAAGCGCACTCACCAGAGGACCCACTGACTTGCTGACATGCCTACTTGCCAGAGAACTTTTGAATTTCCAGAGTTGGTGTCTCTTGTCTGCTGCCTTGTTTACGTTATGCATATACCTTGTGCCCGGAGATTTTCGGTTTCATTCTTGCCTGCCTATAAATGTTCAAAATACCCCCAAGTAAACAGATGCCTTGATAGAAACCTACTTGGCGTCAGTCTCTTTGTTCTCGACCATTTCACTTAACAAGTCCTTATCTAACCTCCAGCTGAAGCGAACACAGACCTGAGTGGGGCTGCGGGACGGTTCCACTCAGAGTTCTACAACAGCCAAGCTTAGGCATTGAAGGAAACCACTGAAAGGAGCTGGTGACAATGTATTTGAATAAGAGAGCCAGTTTCTAGTTCTAGCAGCAGTAGACCTGGCAGCTCTGGCC